>DWME01009240.1:0-11055 GCA_018244795.1 Parelbella ahira ahira | reverse complement strand
TCGCTGTAAGGTCAAGAGCAAATAGATAAATATCAGTATGTACTTCTATTTCAATTTTTTTTTAACTTTTTTAACGTTAAGTACGTTATTTTCCTATACCACGGGGCGTATAACGTGCCAGGAGGAACGCTTAAGTATTTTTCTTCTGTCTACTTATTTGCAGAAAGATAAGCGTGATGTTATGTTAAGCTATAATATATTATATTTTTTAGCCCACTGCAGTACTGTGGTTGGTGATTTGACAAACACGAGGCAAGGTTTGGGGCACATAATTGGGGGACCTATTTACAGTAAACATTTCTATACATGTTACCTTCCAATTCCGTACTTATACTTGTTATGCCTTGTTAGTGAATTTCCTTGTTTATTTTTATACGTATGTCACATATATATATTTTTTCATTTGTCCATTAACTATTAACACACCAAAGGGAACTCAATTTCATCTCGCGGTCCCGCCGGTCCAGCACACACTGTAATGTATGACTCCGATCAATTAGTTAATAGCTTTTGAAACCGATTGAGAGAGCTTTCAATACAACGCTAGTGTACTGAAAGCCCACTGAATCGTCACAGTCCATTGGAAACAGTATGTAGTCGATACACAAAAAGTTTGTTCAATACAAGCGAAGGTAGTTTAATGTTGGATTTTGTTTTACTACGAGTACCTATTTACTCTTGATATGTGTGTGTTTCACTGTATACGTACTTAATTTCAACTGCTATTCGGTGCTAAGATATAATGATATTATAAATGGACACGATTGTTATGGGCACCTCGTTCTCTCTTGTCACTTTGGAGCTGTGCGTAGAAAATACCTCAGGTTCACGCTTCGTAAACGATGATCTTAATTTCATGAACTTCAATAAAAATAAAGGGTAAATAAATATACAAAATAACCCTTGCTAGAAATTTATGATCCTTGCATACTTATAGACATTTAATTTTGATACATTTGTTCCATAATATGGAATGACATTTTAATTAGTCATATTATGACTAATTAAAACTCAAACCGAAAAATTAAACAAAAACTGTTAATAGAGATTCTCCCGATGAGTAACAACAGTAAACTACTCGTAAGGGGAAAAACAATGTTCTCTTAACCTTTTA
This sequence comes from Parelbella ahira ahira, assembly GCA_018244795.1. Classification (NCBI taxonomy): domain Eukaryota; kingdom Metazoa; phylum Arthropoda; class Insecta; order Lepidoptera; family Hesperiidae; genus Parelbella; species Parelbella ahira. The sequence continues at coordinate 9,941 of DWME01009240.1, read as the reverse complement.
ACCTTAGTCTACATCGGGGAATTCAGGTGTCATATTATATTTTTTTTTCACCTTTACCTCCTAAAAAAATTGATGCTGCACGTCGAGTCCAGTAGTGACCCATTATCATATATTTCAGACAAAATTACACCTACTGAAACTAACTAGCTAATTAGAGATAAGGCCGCCTATCGTACAATCTTTAATTATGCTTTTTTTCAGTCAGTATTTATTTTGTATCTTTATGATACTTTGATACAATAAAGAATACTACTACTACTAACTACTGATACTGAAACAACATCAATTGTATTGCTGACGCAAAAGCGTCGTGGGATATGACCCCATTTCGCGCGAGAGCTAGTAGCCCAATAGTGGGATGCGAACTAACCACCAAATAACATAAACAAATTACATATATTTTGTATTTGATTTCTGTTGGATGTACGTTTCTGTATAACAGATATCTCATTTTTTTTTATTTTAGCAGTCCGCTTGCTCTCGAATCCGTCATCGGCTCCGAACTTCACTGCAACGTCACTGGTGCCAATTTCCGGACGAAAAAACGACGTAACATGTTCAGTTGCCAATCCATTATTTGGCACAGGCATGTGAATGGTGATATTTCGATACGACCTTGTACAAACATAAGAAATTTTTACTGTAGAAGAACATTGTATCGTTTATAATGAAAATACTTCTCGTGGTAAGTAGATAAATATAGTAATTTGTCTTCGAAAATAAGTTGGTAATATTAATAATTATCAATTTATAAACTGAACAAGCCTGATCTGGAAATATTTTTAAAATAAAGTTAACTGTCCTTATAGTCCAGTGGTTGGTGTTTCTCATTGCTGAGCCGAGGATTGTAGCTTGGAATCCCTCCCATGATAAATATTATTTTATAAGTGAATATGTACATATATATACATGGATATGTTGTCTTGTACCGGCATGGATAGCTTAGTGTAGGCTGTAAGCTGTGTTAAGTTTGGTTGGTGGTTCTGTGTGCGTTGTCCCGTGGTTTAGAATTTAACTCCTCATTCTGGGAGTTCGTTTTGCTTATTTATTGTAAACAAATTCTTATTAAAACAATGCATGCCTCGCTGTAAGGGTGTGGTTGCCGGTAGACGGGTACACTTGAAGCGACCGTCTGTCAGGGATAACTTCGAACAGAACATACAATTAACTAACACTCTCAAGGACAAACTGAGGATTTTCCTACAGTCTCATTAATAATAATTGTTTTGATTAGTCTTATAATTAATAAGCAGTCAAGTTTATCAATAGTACTAACACATCTTGCTAAATCTGACAGTCCTATGCGTACAGTCGTTCTCGTAATAAGATGGAAATGATTACAGGGAGTCCCAGAGCGCAGTCACCTGCTCCGGTCGCCACTTTCTTCTCATAAAAATGTCCTGTATATGTACATACGAAAGTAGATAATATAAAAGATTTTACTTAAGTTAAATATAGAAGAAAATGAGTTCTTGAAACAAGAAGCTCTCCACCTGTAATTTTTAACGTAAGTAGTCGTTAAAGCCGTTTTCGGGAAACCAATTACAATATATATAAATAGAATGTTCCTTTAACAGATTCACTTAACATTCAATTTATTTAATATTAAAATAACACAAATTGGCAGTTTCTCCATAAGACTGGCAATATAACAGAATTTTCGTTGAATACTTAGAGATAGGGGAGAAAAATGTGCCAAAATACCCAATGCTTTTATATCACTCCCTTTATAGCGAATACAGTAGAATTGGAACACTCCAATGGATTTTGTGATCCCAACAAATGTAACTGGTTTCACCAGTTATACGTCAAACGGAATAGGGGCTGAAAGTGACAATAGGTGTCACACATTAGGCACAAATTCAGGCTTCGCGCTACGACTAGAATTTTTAAGTTAGTAAAATAAAATAATACTCTGCTCCAACCAGTAATTGAAGCCAGGACCTCCTGATCAGCATCCGCGCTTGCGATCATTAAACCAATCAAACAGTCGACAACTAATTCAAGTAGGTTCAATATTAAATATTTTATTTAACCATTGACATAAATTAAATTCGCAAGTACAGTCGATAAACAAAATATTACGTGACGATACAGCAAATAATCCCATTACATAACGCTGATAAGCGTTATAAATTAATCAACTAATTAACACTGGAAATTAATCAGCAGATGTCAAAGACCGTTGATCGGCATTCTTGTCCCGTTGTAACTGATAAAATTTAGCATCCGTTGGTAATAACGAGAGTTGGGACGTCCAATTAAAGTCCTCTAGCTGTTTCCTGTGACAACCACTTTGTTCACGATGTTTATTTTGTTTCATTTACGTTACAGTATTTACGGTATTTATTTTGATGGCGGTGGTGGTAATTTTTTTTGTTTACGGGGGGGAACCCTTCAAAATCTACCCGGTACCATGCGAGTGATACCGGGTAGGTACCTATATGCATATATGTATGAAACATATTTCATTGACATTTTGTTATTAAAATGTCTAAAATGTTTTGCTTTTCTCAAAAAGAGTGTAACGGAACACGAAATGGTGTTTCCAAATATATGTATAAGTCTCAAAAAAGTATGATAGAACATGAAAAAAAACTATGTGCCGCCCTCTCGAACACATCCAGTCTTAGTTCGTACTTAGTAGGTACCTACAAAAATTAAACAAAATAGTTTTTGTTGCGTGTTAACATTTTTCAAAATTAATATGAACCTAGAATTTTTTTGAGTTTAAAGGAACTCACAAATTATTTTTAATAGTTAACTATGTACATAATTTAAGCGATTAATTAATTAATTTTCTACAGTTCTGTTCACATTCTGTATACAGTCACACAACATTGGAGCACACCGCTAAAAACGCGTACAAAGACGAGCTACGCTACTTCAGTAACAAAACAATTAATGTATTCACTCCTGTAAGCCACTCTTGAGCCATATATTACAAATTTCTGTATCCATGTAATAATGTGTGAAGAGAAACGTTCGTATCCCTTTATAAGAATATTGCACGCATGGAGTTTGTGATTTTGCATAGTTCAAATGTATGTAGACAAGGAGCAAAATGTTAAATATTTTAAAGGTATTGCAAATATATCGAATAAAATAAAACATTTATTGCTTAAAATCATATTGTCAATGTCAGACACATAATAGTCTGTGGGCAAACTATAGAACAGAGTAAATATATGTATATAGAGGTTATACTCTTCCGCATAAGAACATCAAAATTTAAGATTCAAAGTATTACCTACAATCAAACTTCGATCCCTGCTGGACCACTATGTCAGTGTTGACCTTTAAAAACAACAGTATTGCCATCTAGGTGACAGTGTTGCCAACTAAGCGACCGAAATGTCATTCATTAAATAAGAAGATCGTATCACTAGACACATTAAATGATGTCTAAGTGTGAATGACAATTCTATATAAATCAAACAACATGTGATGCGAGGGTTCATTAACGTCCACACTATCGTATCGTTAAGAACCGGAATTTCATTATTATCGCTTATGTATAAAATTGACTTTCGTGACATAAAAGCCGTTCGGCTGTCAGTTTTGTGTCAGACAAAGCGGCGTTACGTGTTGCGAATAAATTATTTAATTAGTTGTCGAAACTAATCCCTAAACGTCGTCATGGAGCCTTCGCAGACATTCTAATTCGATTCAAAGTGATTACAGCAATTTCGGTGTCATGTTCAGGGTGACATTAGCTTTACCCGCGTTTTGACACGGGGCTCGTCATCAATAGCAATAATTGGTTCTTACAACGCTGCTGATAAATAGGTTATCGGTAATTAGCACACTGTAATTACATATGTGATGATGAAGATATATGTACGTATTAAACTTTGTCCACCAGTGTCACGAAAATGTCGATATGTCGATTATGTATCTCCGTAGATAACGAGGTTTGATATTTATAAAACGATAAACTCAAGACGCAATAACCTGACTTTTGAGCCACAAGTTGCGAGTTTTGTTTCAGAAATATTTAAATGATAAAAGCAGGTATCCATACACCAGGTACCACAGTAATAAAGTAGTGTGAGGAAGGAAATCAATAGGCGGGTAGGCACATCTTCTTGTCGTGACGAGTTCAATAAAAAAAAATATTATCGTAAAATTTTTCTACGCTCCATCAATTACATAACGCAGTAAATGCAAGAACTAATGTCCTTCGAACGTTCAAAACTTATTTAACGGTTAATAAGAACACATTTCCACAGGCTAAATATAGAACGAGAGTTCAACGTTTTCCACCGGAAATCTGGTAACTATCGTCGTTTCATCGATGTTATCATATTCTTTATGGCGGAAGTTGGCAAGTTGCTGCCATAAAAAAACTATAAATCTGCCTTGGTATCAACATACTGACAAAAATATGGAATTCCTTGGAAGGTCGAACCGCTGAAGGCTTCGACAAACTTTAACGACTGTTCGTGTTCTAAGCAACTGCGGCTTTTAATATTCTTAGTATAGTATACAGCTTTACCATTAAACTTTGTGCCGTATATTAATTACGTAACAATGTGCTTATAATCCCTAAGGGGTAGGCAGAACAGTGTAGTACATTCCCACGTTTCACCAGTTACATTAAAGTCTCATGTAATAGATGCTGAGCCTATTGCCATACATCGGGCACACATCCAGACTCCGAGTCATTACTAGAAATTCTAAACTAGAAAAATCCAATATTAACCGACCTGGGATTTGAACCCAGGAACTCCCGATCGGCAGTCGCGCTTACAACCACTCGAACAACGAGGCAGTCTAACCTTCACACCTTAGAATTCTTTAAAACAGCTTTACTAAGATACGTCTGCGAATCCTGAAATGACTAGCGTGGCTGAATTTGACCTCACTTTTCTAGTTCTGAAAGGAAGCTGCAAGTCTAATAGGACAATAATAAAGGGCTGATTATGATAACAGTAAAGAAGGAAGTCACTGATTTCATTATTTGTAACGTTGGCTCAAATTTGAAACAAAATTACCAATCTATATAACAACTCCTTAATCGCTAATCTGGAAACGTATTTACTTTTGCAACGAAAGCCCGCCTAGATATTTCTCCCTTTCATTTTAATGGTCAGTAAATGCAATAACGAATACATTTAATATAGTATTATGAAAGATTTTAATAAAACATATGTCTATTGAATACATACATAACACCAAATTAAAGGTAAGTTGTCTGTAAAATAATAATAATAAAGCTGGGACAATCCACATATAGCACCATATGGCCTCCTGGTCCAAAATAGGGTGAAATACGTATATGTATAAATAATTATAAAAACAGGCACTCCCGATCATCACACAAATAATTTTCCTAGGTGGGAATCAAATCCACAACTCACAGCTCAGTAGCCACATTTATTACGTGCTAGACCAACAAGACATTGGGCGCGGCCTGTCTAGCAGTGGACTGAGAGTGACAGACCAACAAGCAAATTGTTGTTCATTTGTGGTTTTTGTAGCTATACAAGAATATAGAAACTTGTCTACAGCGCTTAATTTTAATGAATAAAATATTTAATAACGTACCTACCATATTTAAAATACTTGCTAGAAATAAAATATTGTGTATTTGATATAAAATCATAAAGAGAAACACAATTGCTTAATTAATAGTGCATAGTACCATCCCATGGGAATTACGACTGAAGTGTCGTCCATTATTCCAGAAATAAAAATCCAGGTAAAAACAGCCGTAGTCGACACTTTAGACATAATGGATAAAGCCGTCCCCACAGCCTGGGAGCTTAAGGCTTGGCTACTGTACGTCAATTATAAAATAAATTTCATTCTAAAAATAGGTTATTTAATTAAATGTCATTTCTTCATTAAAGAAGTGTAAAATATTGTATATTTTGTATCAACCACAACATTTTTTTATGAAATTTAATAAATACTCCACGTTATAGACACATTTTCAAAATTTGAAATAATACTGAAGAAAAAAAAACCTAAACATGTCGGCGACCATCATTAGGGGTAACAAAAAAAATTGTATGACTTGTTGGAAACCTATTAGGTAGTATCAAACAAGCAATCACTCACTCATTCACTGAAATTATGTGAAAATAATAGCTAATCTAGCAAACAATATGATAATATTAATAAATTATCTGTGATCTTAACCCTCTCATTCTAAGAGGAAATATAATTAAATACTACCGAAACAGATCCAGTGACATTCAGTCGGGAAATAAATTTAAGCAGTCTACAAAATGTTTCAGTTAATAATAGTCGCAAAAACAGTCGCCAGTCGCCAAGTCGCCAAGTCGCCAGTGTGTCAACGGATTAAATCGTACAGGCGCATAATGTTATGCTACTGTAATAATGGCGCTACGATAATACCCTATTCAGAATTTTTCATATTCGTTTGAATTTCTTTCATTGAAACTATCAATAAAACTTATAGTATTTGTTGGTAAACTTCACACACTGACTACAACTACTACTAACAAGTTTATATGAAATATACTAAGCATTGGAAATCCTCGTAATGAATAAAATTTCCTACAGTAGACCATCCCTGCTGATTGAGTGAAATAACGTTTTTTTGAAACAAAAGTAGCAAAAGAGAAAAAAGCACTGACAACTAACCTTCTTTCCTAAACCTCCCTATCGCCGTTTACTTCACACTTCCTAATTTCTCAGGAATACAATTTCGTGTCTCTATTTCTGAATCAACAGAATTGGTCCGAAACATACGAGTAAAAGTGATTCAACAAGCTTAATAGACAGTCATTGTTGAATTCTGTCAGTTCTTATAAATCGTTTTCTCGGAAAGCAATTGTTTTATTGGATCTATTAATCTCTTTTGCGTCGAATACCCTGCAATTTTCTTAACGTTTTTATCGGACAGAACTTAGATGTCCGAAATGAGACATCTCTATTGACAGATATCAATTTAGCACGGAGCAATTCTATTTAGTTACATTATAAATAGAAATGATTTTTTTCCGTTTTATAAATAGAATTTCGTAGGCGGATGTGTGACGACTACTAGTCATCTTTCCACGTGAATATACCGGAAATAGGTTCACTGATGATTTATTACTAATAAAGGTGAATGATTCATTGCAATGACTATTTTTGTAGAAAATATTTAAGAATTCTTAAATACCTACATTTCCGTGTCATTTCGGCAACTTTGTTGAATTGAGATATTATTTAAATAGACGTTTATTTCTCCAAAGGATTTATATTTTGTGAACCAATTGGGTTTGGATTTGGGTTTTGGATTTTTATTGCAATTTGTATACTTTTTTTGTTAGTACACTTCAATAAAAGTATCATCTTATTAGGCCTTATTATTAGGCCTGTGTGAATCATAGAAAACATGAGTTTCGCCTGATTCGAGACATAGGGAAGTGGTAGAAGCAAAACTCGTAATTCGTACCAAATAGCTGACCCATAAAACCTGACTTAACTGAGATGTAGAACCCCAAATTAGTTCGAGCTCTAAGAAATAATTAGGCTTATGGGCACACCTGTGGCTTGTGTTTCGTGTCTAAAATTGTTCAAAATATAGGTTAATATCTATCGGATTATAGCAAATTTTAAATGATAGACGTCTACCGAATATTGATTACCGTCCTTTCAGAAATTCTAGATGAGCACCAATTCAGAAAAGGCAAATTTTAACTGCACCAGACCTATTAACATAATGTAAAATCACGCCTGTAATGCCTATAACGCCTGCAGGCAGATGGGTGTAATACACCCCCACGTTTCACAAGTTACGTTTAAGTCCCATGGAATAGGTGGTGAGCTTATTGCCATACACTGAGCACTGATCCGGACTCCAAATAACTAATAGAAATTCTAAATTAGAAAAATCCAGTAGTACCCGACCCGGGATTTGAACTCAGGACCTCCCGATTGTCAGTCGCGCTTGCAACCGCTCGACCAACAAGGCAGTCATTCCTATTAACATCGATGTACGATGTGTTATTCACACATAAATTATCCAACACTCCATTGTAAAGAAGCTGTAACTGGAGATGTTCCTCACTTGGCTACCTTTACAATCACTTGTAAATAATAAAAAGCCATCCCCTTTGCCGTATCCAGAAGGTCTATAAAACGAAATTACCTGTAACGGCTGCTGAATAAGTTACCGCGTCAGATCCAATAAGCCCCGCGAAGCAAATATAGGGATAGTAAGCCTAATTCTTCTTAGTTCTATTGCGTTGGAGCAATGGTTTATTTATGTAATGGCGATAGAATACGCATTAAAAAAGAGTAATTCTAAGAATAAATACATGTGTACTATAAAACAAGACACAAGTAAGATTCCAAGTCCACGTAAACGTTCTAAACGAGGTAAGGTAACACATTGGCCGGTTCCCAAGTTTAGCTAATGACCATGGGCAACGCTGACTATTCATCATGAATTGGTCGATATACCTGATAGCCACGCAAAATATTTTAAGAAAAATTTTCTGTACAATCCTAAGTGTGACTGTAAGGTAATTGGATTAAACTAACCGGTTAAAATATGCAGTAGTTGTAAAACTTTGTTGAGAGCGTTTCATCTTCAACCAATTTGCTATTCCACTCTTGAACCTGGGTTTTCTTTCAGAATAAAAAGGACGCTCCCCACAGTTGAGGACGCTAGCTATATGTCGCTGAGTACGCTAATCATGCCGAGGAGTTTCTTCGCATTGTTGTTGCTCAGCGTTATTGAGAGTGTTAATTATTGTTTAAATTGCTTATAACAGCTACGTCAAATGTCCGTGCCAGAAATAGAATCCAGGCTACCGAAGTAAGATACCTAATTCTTAAGGAATACGTTACTCGATTCAAAACTCTTAGAAGACTTTTTCATTGTTCTTAAAAATTGTTGCGGTCGCCAAAAATACCAAAGGTGTCCTGGTTTATTCCTAAATTATATTCACAGAATCCTGACTATGTATAGACAAATTAATGTAACAGATGCAAGTTCTAACTCCAACATATGACGCCTCTGATCTAATAGTGCCGCATGTCGCATAACGAACCGAGCGCGGTGGAGTGGAACCGTTGATAAGGCTCTATTGAAGGTTGATCGCGAATGAGGGATCCGAAGATTGATTTATTGAGAGGTTGGTCATTATTAAATAATATACATAGTTACTAGTAAATAATTATGTCTAGTAATTATTAATATTACATTGTCTCGGCAGGTCTCTGCAGGGTACACGAATCGTTCCTTCATCTATGTATCTTACTTTTTATTTTTATGCCATAAACTTATCAAAGGAACGGGGATCAGTCACAAATTCTCGTAGACCCCCATGGTCCCCCATATGACTCCCAGCATGGATACGGGTTCATGTATGGACATCTTGGGTTTTTTCACCTTAGCAAATACTAGCATCAAGTTACCTTTACTTATGATTACAAGCAAAATTAATAAAAGCTCGACAAGTTGTCAGGAACAAATTAACGTATGCTATTAACACGAATGGAGAAGCAATTAAATTTGGGATATATGTATTTGAGTGCATTCGTAAATCTCGAACGTACAACTTAATTCTCTTGACGCTCGGAGTGACTAAGTTGACAGAGATTTAGTGCTTTGCTTGTCTTAGCGAGACAACTAAATACCGACGTATATACCTGGGAAATATAGTCAAATACTGACTGAGAGGCGAGTTGAAAGTGTCCAAAACTGGCGTGCATACATGAACAGAGTAATAAATACATTTAGAAAAAGCACGGCAGAATTGAAACGATGAAGATATTTGGTCCTCGGTTCTCTCTGCTCACTGCGTAAAGGCCCATGTTGATAATATAGAAATACTATCCGATACAAGCTTCGGTATAGACTGATGTTGACTAAAAATCTAATAAATTAAAACTATTTAAGAGAAGGTGTAAGAGAAAAAGCGCTTAGTGTATACACATTCGCGGATGACAATCCAATTGAAACATGCAGCCTG
>DWME01009239.1:0-11056 GCA_018244795.1 Parelbella ahira ahira | reverse complement strand
CATAGGCCTCCCCCAATGAGCGCTATCGCGCCCTGTCTTCGGCTTGTCGCATCCAGCATCTGCCTGCAGCCTTTCGCTTTATATTAATACTTATTGGACATATATTTATTGAACCGTTAATACCTACTTGAATTTATATATGGACCCTCTCTCTGTCCCTGAAGAAACTATTTAGCAACAATATGAGGTATAATTAAATTAATAAAATTAACAAAATAATTATGTTTAGTTATTGAGAACTAATGTTATAAGAAGTACCGAAATGTAAAAAATGAAATAAAACACAATATAATCATCACTAATATAAAAATAGAAAAATGAAATGGACAGAAAAAAATTACTGATATTATTTAATATGAAACTTTTACCATATTCATAGACAGATTCAGACAAAATTAAACAAAGTTACAGAACGGTAAAAATAGATTATATGGAGCTTGCTACCTTTTAAGCAACTCACAATCAATCACTTAAGAATATTTGGGTCTGACGTTGTCACCACCAATATACCACTGGGGAAGATCTCAACAGCACAATATTCCTACGACGATTGCTACTTCGAAATGCGTATTCCAGAGATATTTATAACTAGCGCACCCGGCAGACGTCGTCCTGCCCGGAATTTATTATTTATTACAAACAGACACTCTAATTTTATTTATTACTTTCTATATAATTCTTAAATAAAAGTAGCCTAAGTTACTCCTTATTACATCAGCTATCTGCCAGTGAAAGTCCCGTCAAAATCGGTCAAGCCATTCCAGAGTTTAGCCGGAACAAACAGACAGACAGACGAACAAAAATAAAAATATATTTTTGGTACATGTACCGTGTATACGTACAAACGCATTTAGTAAAAAGCTGTTGTTTTAATATAACAAACAGACACTACAATTTTATTTATTTTTATAGATTATTTAGACTATACAAAGCTTTCAGTTTTCACGTATTTGAAAGTGGAAACGGCGTTAATGTAAACTGTAGTTAACGAGCAATATTTATTCGACGTCAAGGATAACTGACGTACGTACTGAATAAATTATCACACTTCACGTGCTTAGATTTACAAAGTTTAACAGGAAGCTGTCATTAGGCCACGCGAGCGGAACACATTATATTATGTATTAATATAGGCGAGTTTACGTTTATGTGAGTCAGTTCGAATTGTATCACGGTCGTGTGAGGGATGAACATATTTACATAGATATCTTCACGCCAGGTCCCTTGCGGGGTTGTGGTGAACGAGATCATTATTAACAAATCGTGTTTCGAATCTCTTCGAATACCTTTGCGAAGTTACATTAGCTTTTTAGTACAGGTATAATCCCGCCATTTTTTTTTCTGTACCAGTAAAACACATTTTCGCGCCATTTTTAATGTCATCGGTAAAATATTATCTATGTCTGTTGCAATGCATTTCTCCTACAGGAAGCCAGAAGCTTATTCTGTCTACAATTTTTCAGTAGGTACGGACTCGCGAACATATGTAGTTCTTATATATTTTTTCTATAATAATAATTATGCTTATATGTTGATATTTGACTGGTGTTAATCGAGTATCTAAAATTCCTGTTTAAAATTAATTTTAATAGGTAACATAGATTAGGTGAGATTTAATCCTGTTCAAGATTTGATTCAGTGACTTCAATTGTGACACGAAAACTCACCTTCGGAAATACTTGCGCTCGAATCACATTAATGACGCAATACTAAGACCGTGTCCTATCTGTCAGCTTCCGAAGAGGACGAGGACAGCGAGCCCGCGAGGCCCATCCGACCCTTCGACCGGTGCCTGGTGGGGCGCGTCCCGCGTCCAGCTGGCGGGAAGCCTGGACGCGGTGGTGGCGTCGCGATCATTGTGAGGAAGAATATTAATGTAAGCTATGCTACTAATTTTGTGTTTCATCCACTTTTCAATTCAACTTCCCAACTGTCATTCGTTATTGTCACTTATGTTTGCGAAAACAAATCGTGACTTGTTCTGACGTCTGAGGGTATACAGCATATACAGATATTATATATAGAGCAGAGGAGCCAGCCTAAAATGTGTCCAACGAAAAAAAGAGAAAGCAAATAAGGCTACCTATCTGTCTCTTTCTACTCGCGCACGCACAGCAAGCGCTAGCGTGAGTTCATTATTTTGAAAAACAAGCGTTTCTTTAGGAAGCGGCGAAGCGTCAGTAGTGAGATAGTGAGAGAGAGATAGAGCTATCGTGATGGTTTCTCTCTTTCTAACCGTCGGACGTTGCCGCTTACAGGCAACTTAAAGCAGGGTATATAATATTATCTACTGTACTGTAAGTACTGGTGAATCGTGGGTGTGTATTGTATTACACTTATCTGCCTACCCGTTCGCGGAAATCGGTGAACGCGATTTTATTTTTAATATAAAATACTATTCATTTAGGGCAACCCTACAATAACCCTACAATAAAATACACTATATACATTTCAGAGGTGCAGGTAGGTTAAAAATGAAATGGAAACGTGACATATGTATTTTTCATTCTCTGTATGAACTCCTGCTTGTAATAACGCCGCCATATTTTAAATTCCCGCGTAACTTACAACCGAAATCCCATTCGCGGGCAGCTAGACGCAACGCAAAATAATTGCAATATTCCAGAAACGTCCGTATTAAGGCCGTCACAGACGAAGCCGTAATACGTATTACAGAACGGCACATGATGATGATATATTAGAAAGAAAGAAAGAATTCGTTTATTTTTGGCTTACATTGCCCTTAGTAACAAAAAGGTAGGTATAGTAACGTAGAAAAACAAAACATTCGCGCCGAGATCTGCAAGATGTGCTTGATTCCGCAAGAAACTACCTCGAGTAGCTAGTTTAGATGTTAATATCACGCCTGCATTTCACCGAAGGAGTAGACAGGGGAGCGTTGTACACTCCCATAAATCATTAGAAATATTATGTGTTCTGAAAAGGTGTGAGCCTATTGTCATTCGACGGGCACAGATATATTTCAATTTAGAATTGTAATTTATACACATCTGCTAGCCTAGTGGTTAAGAATTCAGCCTTTGATTCCGGGGGTGCTGGGTTCAAATCCATGGCGCGCACCTCTTTACTAAAAGTGCGTTTTAAGTTTAAATATCACTCGCTAACGGCGAAGGAAAACATCGCGAGGAAACCTGCCCACCTTAAAATTTACAGAAAAAAAAAATTCTAAGCTGTGTGAAGTCTGCCAACCCGCACTTGGCCAGCGTGGCAGACTATGGCCCTAACCCTCTCAATATGAGAGGAGACCCATATTCCAACAGTGGAATGACAAATGGGTTGATTATTATTATTAAAAAATACTTGACTACAGTATTCTTTGAAATTGAATCCGGAACCGCGAGATCCGAGGATACCACGTGCATTCTCCGAATAGAACTGACTCTAGTTAATATTAATTGTATTCGCAACTAATTAATTATGTTTACTTAATTCATGACACAACACAACAAATTATGAACTTTACTCCTTACAGTAATCTTATTCTTCTTATACATAGTTATGTTCGAGATTGTTCGTATATGCCCATAAATACCGACAGTGGCCAGTTGTGACTGCTACCATATCCCTTGCTTTATTCACATACAACAAAGCCAAATTTTGAACTTATAACTGGCATTTATGTTTTTAGTTTGATTGTATCTATCAAGTTCAAGTATATCTAAATAAAAATAAAAATGTCACAGCACGTTAGCTTGCATAGTAATGAGATCCGTCAACCGATTTCAATAACGAGCATCTGTAATATCAGGGTGTTCGTAGTTGGGTAAGTAGCTGTCTTTTTTATAGCGTGTGCATGTCTATCGTATTTTTAAAATGACATTCATATTCATTCAATACATCCGTTCTATTGATCCTATTTTTTAAACACTAGCGATAAATACACCAAAATATTAATCACCTGCATTTGTCTCAAAATTAATATATGTGTGTACCTTTTTGGTCATTGACTTCGATCATTTTCGAGATTACGATCAACGCATTGGCACACGACCTTTCGAGTCCATTTACTCAACTTCGCGTCACAAAATAAGCGAAATAAGCTCAATATCGGATTTTGGGTCAAAAATGTTCAATAATTTCGCCTAATTATGATTACATTCGGTCGGTTTACATATAAATGTTTGAATTATGTCATCGTGCACACGGTTCACGAGTCGATATAAAAACGGTGACTTTGTTTGTTCGTCCTCTAAATAATTAGATTCACTCGAAAATGACATGCTTACTTGACTTATTGACATTGCGAGTTCTTAAAGAGTATCTTAACTTAATTCATGTACATCATTAATGAAACACCTACAACTAACATTTTCCTGTTTGTGCGATGTCATACTTATTTTTGTAAATGCTTTTCAATCAAATACTATAAAAAAGGGCAATATTTGAATAAATGAATAACGTCATCTGGTTAACTAGCGTCGCATATTGCAATTGCGGTTTTTTTCAACATCGTTTTTTGTTGCGTGTGCAATTAATGCGTAGGCGATATTGATACCAAATTTCCCTGACACTAAAATGCCTCGATTCCAGTTATTGTGATCGTATACAGAGCAACATAAATAATCCCTTACGATCTGCAACGTTGTCAGGCTTACGAGATTTAATATGCAGATCTTCAGCTAAAAATATGGTGTAATGTACCCAGACATGACTAACTGATGATGCAGTCACGTTAGGGCTGTCATAACAGTTCTAGTCATAACAGTGTCTATGTGACAGACAAATATTAGCCTCTGTCCCTCGGGGTAAATAGCGTTGATGTTTGTGCGACATTTGAAATCACAGGGGAGCCTGCTTTTTGCCGTAATATTGAAACTAAAATATTTCTAAAAAGCAAAAAAAATCTGGTGGATTGAATGAAACGGAGAATGCGATGTATCATCTAAAAGTGATCTAGTAATAACTAAAAGTATCTTGCTCCATATCGTAGGCACTAAATAATAATTGAGTAAAATAGACCGAAAGGAGTCTGTAGTTGAAAGGTCTTTAAAAAAGAAAATAATGTACTGCATTAAAGCAAAGCCGGGCGAGTGGCTTGTACAGCACGATCATATCGACATGACATCTGAGAAGTCATAAGTAGGTTGTTAGAATGTATATGAGAGGCATTAAGACCTTTGAATTCTTGTGGTCTTATTGAGGTTCCGTTGAAGGACACCGGTAAATAATTCCCAGAAATGTACCGCAATTAAAAAAGAGTATATCTTTATGACATTTTAAAGTTCAATGATATCCAATTTAATTTTAATTAAATTTGCAAAAATATCCATTAGACTATCCTAAGTATACCATTTAAGCTATAATATTATAATCACTAATAACAGAATTATTTTTGATAATGAACTCGCAAATTAATTATACGGCAATTATTGTGTCTTCTCATAATAACGGTACCTGATAACAATTATTACTGACATTAAATAACAATATTAAATGAGTGCTTTTAGAATCAAACCTATAACATATTCCTTATTGTTTCTATAGGGTATATTCAAAGAAAGTTCTAGATCGAGTAACATTGGAGAACAACAAAACGAAGCCGGCCTTGACTGACACTTTAGAATATTAAACGGTCCGTCGACATGAGCTCTGGGAAAATCGGAGCCTCTAAACAGAGCCTCCTATACAATGGTGAGTTCAATGTACCTTTGATACGGCGTTAGATCTGTAAACAGATGACACAATTTAGCGACGCGGCTGGGAGAACACAGGTGTATACATTAATAGTGTGACGCATCAGGGAAGGGAAACAGGGACGAAAAATAATGGCTGCTATGGAAACAGATGCAACGAAGTATAGTATAAATCAGTGCAATAATATTAGAGAAAGAGCGAAAGGATTTCGTGCGGAAACTAGATGTCGTATAACGCTGACGCTGCGAATTTTTACATTATTTATAATTCGTTAATTTTATGAGATTACAACCGAATTATGGAAGAAAATTCCAGTATTATCCTTTCTGTGCTCGATTAAACTGTAGATACTTCAAAGGTAGAAGAGGCATGTGGCACCTTGTATTACAGATGCGTGATAAATAAATATACCATCGTAAAAGGTATTACGGGCTGGCAAAGCGTTCTTCACGTCTCTGGTTTTGCTAATGTTCGCGGACGTAGCTAGTAACTTATAATCGTATGACAATTTGTCTGTTTGTCAGTCCATAAAATAAAAGTATAACTGGTAGGGATTATGATTAATGTTCTACTATTTTTCGTTTCAAAAACGCCATCGAGCAACGATGGACATATCCTCATACCTATTTCCTAACGCCAAGTAGAAACTAAGCGCCCTAACAATAGATCAACTTGGACGTCATTACAAGTCCCTCGCTTCACGTAATCGGACGCATTAAATCATTGCAGTCACGACACGCCGCCCAACGGAATGGAATTGCTAATATTAAATATAAAGATTTACATAAACAGCCGTGACGTTCGTAGAAATATTGCGACACGGGGTTTCCCGCCGAGGAATATTAAGAACATGTTAATTGCGCGATTGTCGTTAAAACGACTAAACAATACAACATAGGTGACTACACTTTTGTACTTGCAGAAATAGATTTTTAATAATCCGCATAGTTACGCAACGTCGATCGTCCAACTACTGGAGTATTGACGACGGTCGACAAATCTTCATGAGTGCATTCGTGTTTCGGATGACATGTCAATCAAGTGTTGGAAAGTTTCGAGAACTCCCTGATTAACCCGCATCAGTTCCAATCTGTACCGGATCTTAAGTGAACCAACATGCAACAATACTATACCATAGTCTCCACATGTAGCTCACAACACAACAATTGTGGCAATCTGTAAATACAACATGGACACGACGATTACACATGTCGTCCACGTATTCGAATGACTCAAACGGTTTCTTTATTCAAATACATTCGTGAACGGACATTACGCGAGAGATTTCGAGTATCAAAATATGTGTGCAAAAAATTAAGGAAAAAACACACGTGACATAAATGAATTGTATAGGTATTTGACAAGTGTGAAAAAAACTGTTCATCTAATTGAACTTTATAACTACGTCTCACATATAGCTGTGTGCGTTTGAAATTAACAGCACCATGATACAAATTTATTTAGTAGTAGGTAGTATTGCTAGCATTGCTATTTACGTCAATGGGAGTTACTTTCAAACGGATATCATTGCGGAACTGCGAATGATATCAGATATTAGAAAAACATTGCGAGGTGAGTGTATTTTTTTTCGTACAACGAACCTAAGGCAAAAAGATGGACAATCCTTGTCTCATTATCCGGAAAAACATCCGCCTCTCGCGATAATGTAGACTTACTCAGCGAATAGAGGGGACTTTCAGCTCAACAATTTCCCAATTACACGTGGTTATTTTTGTTTCCATTCTAAATATAGCTAACACTGAGAGATGAAGAAAAGCTTATTAACAATTTATATATTCCAGTAGGTATAGATGCAGTTAGTGTATAGTTTATCTTTAAACAATAAATTCAATGAAGCGAAGAAAAGGAAATCTATGTATACCACTTCGAATGATTCCTTGAAGATATTTTACGTTGAAAGTAACATAAATAGGCAATGTTCTACATAATATCACGCATGAATTTCCCCCAATCGGTAGGCAGAGAAATGTAATACACTCTCACGATTCATCAATTATATTTAGCCTTCTGTGGGACCTATACGACCCACAATGAAATAGAGGGTGAGTCTATTACCATATATCGGGCATTCAGATAAATAAACTATATCCTGCATATATCAGATTGCGGAAATTCCAGCATTATCATCAACTTATTTAGCACTGTACCAGTGGACATGGGTTTCTTCGAAGAATGATAAGGGTTCTAGTTCACCACGCTTGGGGGCGGATTTACGGAACGGCAGGCTTCGCCCGCCTTCGAAGACATTACGCAGAATTCTCAAGCGTGCACTTTTCCTCACGATGTTTTCCTTTCATCGTTATAGAAAGTGATATTTATTTTTAACGTGATATATGACTATAATTTAATTTTAAATATGTTTAAAACGATATCCTTTATTTGGTTGAAATTACCATATTCTTAACGGATAAAAGCAGAATATTGGAGGCGCTACCGGGCAATATTCGATATTCAAAAATTAAGCTCACCGCGTGAACTGACCAATCAAAACATTGTCTCTGATTCGTGTTGGAACACTATCTTTAAATAACATATAATTATGTATCTAGTAACATACGAACGTATAACATTTTTTTTTCAATACAGATGTACATTGCCACACATTTTTCACGTTTGACTTTTTTATCAACGTAACTAATTTGTCTTCAGAACTGAGTCAACTATGAAGTAAGGATTACATTTGCTGCAGAGCAGATTTAGTCGTTCTTTCATTACTAAAATCTGCGTTTTCATAATACATTCTTATAACACATCGTTATTTTTAAATCGCTAACGGTCATGTTTGCAACGTGTAGAACAAGAAATACAATTTACTGCAACAATCACCAGCCAAAAGAGTTAATGTAGTCAAAACAAAAATGCCAAAAACAAAGAAAGCGAGGCTTGCAAATTCCTTCAATAGGTGTGACTCATACGACTGTTCGCATATATTGAATTTGAAATGTAACCGACGCACTATCGGCCGTGAATCAATTTCGTTTAGTACGGTCACAGCGGTAAGTGTTAGGGCAGCTATCCATCAACGCTGATAAGGAAAGGGCACGCTCGTAGGGGAAAAATCTCGAAAAGCTTTAATATAAAATAAATAAAGAAATAATATAAGAGACGAACCAAATCATTCCAACTCACGTGTATGTATTTATATACAGATATGTGGGTGTTGATCGAAACCGATGACGACTGAAGTCCTATTGAAGTGTTAAGCTGTTTCCTATATTGGGTCAAATAATACGCTTCACGAATACACATATGATACGAACACACATACTCATACATAAATGTATAGAAACTTTTACTTAGAAATAAATTGTACCTATTTAAGAAAGACCTTTCTCCGTTACGAATATAAGTGTGACTGAATTTCGCATGACTCATTTAGATATTTGTAACTCTTTTATCTTTGCAGTGTTGCACATAGACTCTCTCTCTCCTCCATATAATTGTTAAGGATTGAGCCTGCCACACTGGCCAAATGCGTGTTGGTAACCTGCATCCGTCTTAGAAAACATTATGGGGGATTATATGCCACCTGAAGCGGCTGGCAATGGTTGGCTGCGAAGAACTGTGGATCCAGCTTATCGGCGTGCTGTTGTGGAGACCTATGCCTAGCAGTGGACGGTGACGGGCTGATGATGATGATGATGATGATGATGATGATGATGATGATGATGATGATGATGATGATGATGATTAGATGATCATAATGCTATACAGGTTGTATCAAAATAATTTCCTTCACTAGTACAGCAAGCAATCTTTAACTTTCAAAAACCGTAGCATAGCGATATTCTGTTAGTGGAGACACCGTAAGCTGTGGGCGAGGCGCGGGCCGGCGGAAGCTTGCATCACGGCGGCCCACGCCGTATCGCTATCCACAATCCATCTAACAGATAGCTTTGTGTTGAACGAGGCTTTAATAGATCAGCGGTTAGTATCGGGAAGGACGTAATATTTTATTTTAGAAAAGTACTTCCATTATTTTTACTAGGTTTTAATGTATAACATCATTATTGTCATAATTAGCCTACCTCAGTCTACTACTGAATATAGACCTCTCCCAATGTGTTCTTTGTCCTTCTCAAAATATATTATGTTGATTTTATATCGTTTTTTGTGTGAATGTTAATATTAAGTTTTGGCGTTAATTATAACATTCATTCAATAATTGACGTTGGCGAAATTAATGGTCATAATATGACATAAAAGAAAAGTCCAACAATAAATAGACCTTCTGGGGACTGGAACCCCAGAAACTAATAGGAAACTCCTGTAAACATAGGATTACCATTTTCGACAGTATCTATTTATATAGAGTCCAATACGTTCATGTAATTGTCATAAATATAGAGTGCTATACGAATATTATTACAATACAAAATTAAAACAGTTTGAAATTATATTAACTTTAAATTAGGAATCAAAATAAATCAACTTATAAACATTACGCTTCATAATAAAATATTAAAAGACGTAGGTATTCTGGAATCATTTGCAAGTATTGGCAGATAATAATTCGTATTGGAAAAAAACAAACTATTTATATACGATACATAATTACGTAAATAATAAAGAGAACATAAAGTGTGCAAACCCTATTCACATATCTCATCGGTCAAATTATCCTATTCGGCCGACCGTTTGTCTTCTTAATAGACGTCTTATAACTCAGGCGGCCTCCGGGGGGAGACTGGACGAGAGATTAAACGTGTGCCAGTTTTCAAATCTCGACGCTGCCAGCACAGCACTCAATGATGCTCACGACCTGTGCGTAATGAACAGCTTTAGCCACTATTATCAGATCACTTGTACTATATCACATTAACTCAGAATGTCGATGGTCTTAGTGTGAGAGAACGAGAGAATCAACCAGTTATATATTTAATCAGGTTTAGAACCTATTCCCGTCAACTGCTCGACGCAGGCCTTACCAACAACACGTCACTGAGCTCGATTTTTAACCCTCCGTAACCAAAGCGTGAACTCAGTAAGGGTTAGCTTTTCCAGTACCTACCGTAATGTAACCAATGTGACATTGTAAACATTCAAAGACAAACGTGTATTATTTCACAGATGCAAAGCGTGGATATAAATAGATCTGCAACATAATGTTGCGACAGCGCAGACCCGCCAGCAGCCGCTGACTTCCGGATTCCCCGACTAGTGACTAACGATAAGCTTAATCATCGTCTCCCCGCCGGCGATAGGATACAAGCTAACGCCACGAGCTAAACAAATACGATATAGGTGCAGAATAGATTTAACATGTGTGTTCATGCTGATATAGTCATATGTATTTAATAATCATCGACCCATTTGTCATTCCACTGTTGGAATATGGGTCTCCTCTCATATTGAGAGGGTCAAGGTCATAGTCTGCCAC
>DWME01009238.1:0-11056 GCA_018244795.1 Parelbella ahira ahira | reverse complement strand
GTTACGTTTAAGTCCCATGGAATAGGTGGTGAGCCTATTGCCATACACCTGGCACATTTCCAGACTCTGAGCCGCTTTTGGAAATTCTAAATTAAAAAAATCCAATTGCACCCGTGATTTGAACCCGGGACCTCCCGATCGGCAGCCACACTTACAACCACTCGACCAATGAGGCAGTCAATATATATAATTTATATGAATTCTATATATATGCATATATAGGACTCCATTTTTGTCACAGGTAAGTTTTATAGTTGTTCTGACTTTTGTATTATCACCAGGTAAAAATTCTGTCTTTATACTACCAATATATGGAACCATATATGGGTCAAGCTCTATTCCCTATCACCTTGGAAGCTATGAAGTCAGAAATTGATGAGATATCCCTACAAGGCATTGAGTTTTGGTCCAATGTCAGTGATGAAGAAATTGATTTAGCCATAGAAGAGGCTGAAGCAGCGGATGCAGGTAAATTAAATAATTTCTAGACTATAGATTTAACAACTAGTAAAAGTTCATTGTTGAATCTAATGCAATATTTTCAATACTAGTTTTATATTACACTTACTTTGCTACTGTGATTACTTAATATTTTATTGTAATTCTTTTTTTAATTACCTTGGAACTTAGTTTCTTCATTCTAATAAATTGCAGACCATATATAGTAGACAGTATAACATGCAGAAATTAACTTGGTACTAGTGAGAAATGCACTTCTCCCACCATCAGATTCTGTATACCATTGTCACCTTCCATTTATCACTAGTAGTTGGTATGGACAATAACTTAGCTATCGGTATATGCATGTGTGAGATAATTTTACAACTAAAACATAACTAAGAATATTATAAAATCAAACAACTTCTTTTCATGCAATTAGTACCTTTCCATAAAATCATTATGGTAAGGTGCCCAGTAAACATCTGCGAGTTACATTTTCTGTACTTATTTATTTTTCAACACTTAGTTCATGATTTAAGTCAATGAAATGATGATATGCAGTTTAACATTAATATAGCCTATTACTTTTGTTTCTGTTAACAACAGTACATTGTTCTGTGATATATGTAACTTAATGATTTGTGTATCACTCATATTGTTTTTATTATGATAAATTATTCAAACATTAACTGATATGACTACCATTAATTTAATTTTTAGTAAAATTTACTTATCACTGTTGTTATTGTTTGTAGATATGAGTTGTTTAATGTTTTTTTCTTTACTTTTATCAGGACATCCGCCAGTACGAACTTCAAGGTTTTACGCCAGAGGTGCTCTGCAATACTTGGCCCCGGTTTTAATGCAAAAATTAACCAAGCAGGAAGATTCAGATGATGAACTTGAGTGGAATCCTTCAAAAGCAGCTTCAGTATGCCTAATGCTTTTATCAAACTGCTGTGAAGATGAAATAGTTCCACATGCACTACCATTCATAAATTCTAATATTAAAAGTGAAAACTGGAGATACAGAGAGGCAGCTCTAATGGCGTTTGGTTCTATATTGGGTGGTTTGCAGCCTAACACTTTAAAGCCATTGGTAGAAAATGCAATGTCGACACTGATTGAAGCTATGTATGACTCTAGTGTGGCTGTTAGAGATACAGCTGCTTGGACATTTGGAAGAATTTGTGAAATTGTACCAGAGGCAGCAATTAACGAAAATTATTTAAAACCTTTACTCGAAAGTCTTGTTAATGGCTTAAAAGCAGAGCCTAGAGTTGCTGCAAATGTGTGCTGGGCTTTCACTGGTTTAGCTGAAGCTGCATATGAAGCGGCGGATTGTGATGATTCTGATCCGCCCAAAACATACTGCATGTCCAATTACTTTGATTTCATTGTAGAGAGACTTCTAGAGACGACAGACCGCCAAGATGCAGCTCAACATAATTTAAGATCAGCTGCATACGAAGCACTGATGGAAATGATTAAAAATTCACCAACGGATTGTTATGTGACTGTACAGAAGACGACAATGGTTATTTTAGAGCGACTGCAACAGGTTTTACAGATGGAGAATCACATATCTAGTCAGGCTGATCGTTCCCAGTTCAATGATCTTCAAAGTCTGCTATGTGCTACATTGCAATCTGTACTCCGAAAAGTTACAGCTGAAGATGCACCACAGATTTCTGATGCTATAATGACAGCACTGTTGACAATGTTCGCTGGCAATGCAGGCAAAGCTGGTGGAGTAGAAGAGGACGCGCTTATGGCTATATCAACACTAGTAGAAGTATTGGGAGAGGGCTTCCTAAAGTACATGGATGCTTTTAAACAGTATCTATATGTTGGTCTCAAGAACCACCAAGAGCATCAAGTGTGCATAGCTGCTGTGGGTGTTACTGGTGACATTTGCCGTGCACTAAAAAGCAAGGTAATATTTAAAACAATTTTAAATTAGAGATAATTGAATGGAAAAACAATGAATATTTTTGTTTTTTTAGGTGCTACCCTATTGTGATGAAATTATCTTCCATTTATTGGAGAACCTCGGTGACTCGTCCATCCATCGTTCTGTTAAACCACAAATTTTGTCCGCGTTCGGCGACATTGCACTTAGCATTGGACCTGATTTTGCAAAATATTTCGATGTGGTTATGCAGATGTTGCTGCAGGTATGTATATTATTTAAAGCTCTTATAAATTTAATTTTCGAAAAGTTTTATCTACTTATTTTTTTTACAGGCCAGTAACGCACAGGTGGATCGTAATGATTATGACATGGTAGAATACCTCGGTGAACTCCGCGAAAGTGTGCTCGAAGCTTACACAGGCATAATACAAGGACTGAAAGGAGCAGGTGGTGAGGTATGTACAAATATAATATTCTATTATATCAAATACCACTTTTAAAAAGCCTGATTAATATTTAAGATTAAACTTTAAGTTTAAGTTTGATCTTTAAGTTACTTGCATTTAAGAATTGGATTTTATTAATTAAAAGGTCAGCATAAACAAAATATTTGCATCACCATCATTATCAAGCATCAGCCTACTCCCGTCCACTGCTGGAAATAGGCCTTTCCAACAGCACGCCACTGAGCTCGATCTTCAGCTCTTCGAATCCAATTCCTGCCAGCCACTTTGCGTATATCGTTAATCCACCTAGCTGGAGAGATAATATTTGTATGCTAGTTAAAAAGTTTTGTTAGAATATTGACGCTATAAAATAAATGTATAAATGTGAGAATTGTAATATTTGTTCAGGTTCGGTCCGACGTGGCTTTGGTGGAGCCGCACGTGCCGGCGATCGTGAACTTCATGATCCAGGTGGCGTGCGAGCCGGAGCGCACGGACGGGCACATGTCGGTGATCGCGGGGCTCACGGGCGACCTCTGCACGGTGTTCGGCCAGCGCGTGCTGCCGCTGCTGGAGACGCGGCCACTGCTCGACCTGCTGCAGGCCGCGCGCCGCAGCCGCACGCAGCGCACTAAGACGCTCGCTAACTGGGCCACCAAGGAGATTCGCAAGCTTAAGCAGCACCCTCCCCTCACAAGCTGGTTAGTGCCCTAACTGATCCATTTATGCTTGACCACTCACCTTGTAACACCTAACCCAACTTAACCTAACACCATTGGGGACATGATAAACAATTGGCTATATAATGTTTGTAATTTGTGTGGTTGTGGTATTGGTCTAAGGAATTTTTTTGTGTATTTATCCATTTCCTTAATAAATAATATATACATGTGCAGTCATTTCTTCTTTACATCTGTATTATGGAGGCTGGTGGATATTTTATATAAAGCTATTATTTGGTTGAAGAAGCTTTATTATGTAAGCTATGTTATACTTTAGATTCAATATTCAGGTTTATAATCAGACATAAAATGGGACTAAATAAAATAAGCAATACATATCAGTTTTAAATAATTTTGACGTTTTGCTGAGAAAAGCATTTTTATTTTCTGCCAGCTTCAAAATACATTTTTAATTGCATCAATCATTTTTGTAAACATTTTTTCTGCCCTCATCAGGTACCTCTGTGACAACCTCTTAGACAGACCGTAGTCGGCGCATCTGCTCGCAACAATTACAGCTTTTCTTAAAACTGGGCTAATTCTAGAAAATTTAACAGTGTCATGTAAAGATTCTTTTGATGAACGGGCCAACCACTAAAACAGAATCGATAAATTAAAAAATATCACCTTTTTTATTAAGCATTCAACAGCAGTGTTTAGCTATTTTATGTTTTGTGTTGTTCTCACTGTGGTTCGGGACAGGGCCATAACACTGCTTTTGATTGTATTGAGGTGTTATCAAGCCATTAGAGTAGTACATTTGTAAAATGTTAGGAGCTCATTACTTGCTTTAACAAGGTTTTATTCACATGCATGTTGTTATATAAAGTACACTGGCAATACTAATTTTGTATAGTAGTGAGAACAGATTGCTGAAGTAATTTTATTTTGGGCTGGCACAATATTAATATGTAACACATTGAGTATCTCAGTTTAACATTTGTAAATGTTGATCTAGCTAAGACTATGTATAGTAACTATTTTATAAGTAACTATAGCTAGTCTAACAAAATCGCTAATTTGACGCTTCATCCTGAGTCACTTAAATTTGACAATGTTAATCTTCTTAGGACTAAATTGTGTAAGAAGAATAATTTTATGCCTTTAAGACTGTTGTGTTGGAAATTTCCTACCAATTGACTATTACATCAATCAGTAAACTGTAGT
Organism: Parelbella ahira ahira; assembly: GCA_018244795.1. Lineage (NCBI taxonomy): Eukaryota > Metazoa > Arthropoda > Insecta > Lepidoptera > Hesperiidae > Parelbella > Parelbella ahira. Next base: position 6,365 of record DWME01009238.1, on the reverse strand, counting down.
TTACAAAATTTCAACAAATTCATAGATATTTTTCATTGTTCATCATATCGTCTTATGGGTGTAAGGGGGGAACCTTTACATATTGTTTTATTATGCAAATACAATTTTATTAATATATTGAAATGTTATATATTTATTTGTCGTTTATTGGTACTATTTATTATTATTTTATACAGGATCCACTTAAAATTAGTATATGCTAATGAAATGTACAAAGTATGAAAGACATATATTACTAACCATGTAGAAGGGCATTCCATGTATAATTCCATAACATAGTAAAATTATTTTATAAGTAGGTATTTAGATAAATAAACTTCTGTGTTAATAAAGATTTAGGTCTATTTGGTATGCTTCAAATCCTGGAAATCATTGCTTTACAATTGAATACATCATTTTGTACATTATAATTATGTAAAAATCATTTTTTAGTAGATATTTTGATGAGTTATTTTAAAGTATATTGCATTTCTGAATGTATTATAAATCGATTTTATATTGTAACAAGTGTTCTAACACGATTTTATTATTAACACATTATTAGGTAACTTGCAATAATTTGCTGTAAATTAAAATTGAAGAGTTTTCTTTCACTCTAAGCATACACACTTATTAAAAGAAAAATAACATTTGGTTTTGGAGCACCAAGATTTTTTAACATCTGAAGTATAATTAAACTGAAACTTCATATTTCCAGATTTGAAACATCATGGTGCAACAGAGAGGTAACGAAGTTTCAGACAACTTACTGCTGGTAAACTCAAATGTATTAATGGGAGGTCATATCATGTTATTATTTGTAAGTTGATGGGTGCATTCGTCTTCCGGTAGGGATCATTTGTTTTTTCAGTACTTTAGCTATTTCATGCCTAACATACAAACTTTTACTTTATTCCTAAATTTATATTCATGGTTAAACCTATAATATTAGATCCTTATTGTCTTTGGCTCATGTAATCTTGTTACACTTGTAATTTAGTATGTATATATGTAATATGATTTATAAGGTAATATTAAATTCATGTATAAAATGGTAAAAACCTACCAAGTCTCATGCACCTACATCAACACTATCTGATTTTTATGTATACCTCACCGAAATCTTTCCGTAATATTCTTACAAAATGAAGCATTTTCCTATTTGGTATTTTAGATACATACAGTGGCTGTGGTATCTTTACTTATGTGAGGAGAGAGAGATATTATGAAAGAGAGACTGAGTGGAAGTTGAGGTATGTTATTTTAAGGCATGCACATTATGCAAGGGATTGTGAATTTTATAAATTATTATTATTGTTTTGTAAAATGACTGAAAGATTTTATGTATGATATAGAATGTATGAGAAGTGTGTATGATTATCACAGATATTTTGTACACTTAGGCATGAGTCAATCTTTAAAGGGTTGGTATAATAAGATTCCGTCAACGTTATTTAAGGGATGAGATTAAAGGACGCCATATTGGTGTATAATACTTTTTATTCATTACAAAGATTTTTTTTAAATTTTACATTGTTACATATTTAAGTTAAAGTTGACATAGACAATGTTTCACCTTTCTTGAATCACTATTGCTGTATCTACCAACAATTGTTACTGGTATATTCTTTATTAAACTATATTTTCAAAGATCATTGTGATGAATAAAGAGCTATTGCCTTTCTGATTATATGCTCACAAATTTGTACATATGTAATTAAAAGCTCTTTTCGTTAACATGATATATATTAAGAAAGTGGTGCATCAACATTGGTGACATAAGTGAACAACATACTTTTTAGAAAATACAACAGTTTCTGTAGGAAAAATTGGAATCTCAATTTTTATTAATGTATTTTATGGGTGCAAAGCTTGATATTTTGTTTAACACAAATTGTTGTTAGCACAAACTCTTACGTAACGCTTGTTTTTTCTTTATTCATTTATTTACCTGTGGCTATTGTTCACACAATTTATATGTTGACTTAGATCATAATAATTTGGAATAATTATCTGTACATTTTTGTCCTTATGTGCCTCGAAAGTTACCCCTGTGCTAAATAAATTAATTCCAAGTGTTATTTCTAGTGGTAGTAAATGATTGTGATATTTGTATTCGGTGAAGCAATTTAAGCCTCTTACATTGGGAATAACGATGGGGTTATAAAATATTGTTAATTAAGATTGCAAAGTGACAAATGTGAGATTTCATAAGTTATATTCTATGGTAGACAATAATGTTGATGAAGACTTGTTTTCGACAGTTTCGCTGTATTTCGATGTTGATCAGTGTAATCAGTGCCTTTTTCGTGTACGAACACTTATCGGCGATACAATTTGTTTACAACGTGTTAATGTTAAACATTATGCGCGGTTTCTTTTGTTTGTAATTGATTAAAGCCGATAACGCTCATTGATAATGTTAAATTGCATTGTTACGAAGTTGTATGAAGTGTAAGTGTGACTAGGAGCGTTATCGAGAATCAGCAATGTGTATTTAAATAACTGCTAGTCTGTGAGCATCGCTGACAGGGATGATGTTTGCGCGAATTATGTAAGATTTTTATGAGAAGTGTACCGGTTAATTATCATACCGTTTTGTTACAAAATGTGCGTATATATGTACATATCTATAGTCGGAATTGATTGTTTCCCATGATCTTCGGTGTCATATTTTATACTTATATGAGGATGATAGGTGAATATGTATGAGGACTAGTGCCATGCCGTGAAAGGTTCTGATTTAGAATCGTAGGCATTGAGTCGATGAATGAGTACCACCCACTTTTCAGAGCGAATAAAATAATTTTTATCAATTATTTTTTACATCATATATTTCTTTTGTTTTGCCTACTACTCTGTAAACGACTACTATTCTGTAAACTGTTCTGTAATAAATAAACCAATTTCAAATTACCTACGTTTTGTTTTATTCGTTTGGCTTTGGCCAGTTAATTGAGCAAATTGAAAGATAGATTGTGGACTAAATAAACACGTAATTGTATAATATCAAAACGCCATAATAATACAATTTCATTTATATTTATGTAACTATTGTAGTAAATTCATAAACATTAAGAATATAATATAAATATGTAAGTACTTGCTCGTTGAGTGGTTGCAAGTGCGACTGCTGGTCGATAGATCCTGTGTTTGAATATCGGATAAGGGAACTATTGATTTTTCTAAATTTTCTAGTAGTGGCCTGGAATCTGGATTTGTGCTCAGTACATTCCAATAGGCTCACTCTTTATTCCATGATGAGACAACGTAAGTGGCGATATGTACTTCTCTCCTCTGCCTTACGCCTACAGGTGCGATGTTACGTTTCCAGTTCATTTGGCTCATGTAGTAAAGATTTGACTATCTTATAAGGGTTTATACTTACGGCTACACAAACGTATCTTAAATATTCACAATCAAGTTGAATCATACATCGCTAATAAAATTATATATGTGCTGCTTTTCGATCGCGGAAAACCTTTAATTTTTCTCTCAGATACATTGCCTTGTTTTTAAAGATGATTTTGGAGTGTACCTTTTTTGCTGATGGGTTAAAAATATTTCAAGCGTTACGAAAATCGCGCGAAGAATACATCGAAAATTGTAAGCGGCGTCCTCGATGCGTCACGTGTTTAAATTGCAAAAGATAGCACAAAATTTCTTTTGAACAATTTGTTTATTCTTCTATTATATGATGACGTATACACGATTCGCATATACGCTTTGTACTACGTATAAACATTTGTTACTAATTTTGTTTATGGATTTGCCTTACTAGTTAATTTGCGTTCAATACAAATAAAACAATAGAGCAGAGAGCTCTTGCTGTTGTAATATCAGCTAAATATTACATGGATCAATTCTAAGCGGGCATTAAATCATCGTCAGCCCTCTCGCACAGAAGGTAAATAAAATTGCTATTGTATTTCCTGACTCGATATGTTTCTTTATAAAAAATATCTTTACTCCAAGGAATTAATAAATTATTACATAATAATTATTAACAAATTGATAAAAATCATACCACCTACATATTCAGCAAGGAGCTTCACTTCTATCGCGTGTAGGCGTTACGCACTACTTTTTTATCATTATTTTTTTTAAACATTATTGTGATGTAAAGTTAAATATAACTTCATTCCTGAAATTTAAAGTTGTAATTACTTATTACTATTTCAGTCTAATTATGATGTACATAATACCTATGTACCACGATCCTGCCCCATTCGTTCATTCGTTCATTAATGTTGTCATTGTACGAATCTGTGACTCTGTGCTTGGGAAGATGCGCGTCTGTTGATTCTGTTCTATAATTTCATTAGTTTCGTTCACTCTACTCATCTGAGCGGACGAAAGTAGCATTACAATAGTTTAATACTTTGTCTATTACGGTATTCATTTAAGTTTATTTTTTTTCGCTCTTTTACCGCTGCATTTAATTGTAGACATACATTGGAATGATTTATTAATGTAATTTATTTTTCAATTTCTAGATTTCCAAGTATCAAAATAAATATGCAGTATAAAATCGGTGAGTATTTATACGTACATATTGTTATTATATACACAAAGATATTTTAGTGGAGACAGAAAAATATTTTTGTAAGTAAAACCTTTAATATTGCTGAAATAGCCTGGAATGCTAATAATATTTAACTGCTAAGGGTTAGGTTCAGATTGAGGTTATATTTCATTGTTTCCATGTGTTTCTGACATAAATTTTTTGGGATATTAGTGCTTAACCTGTTATTACGTATATGTTTTTCCATTTGCATATTAATTTCTCTTTTCAATTTAGTTTTCATGCTTCAATGATAATTAAACATGATCTTTCTTGCATATTCATATTCTTATAAATTTAGGTAAAAATATAAATATTAAAAATTATCGCGATGAGATTTCATAAATCAGTGATATTTATCACTTAATGTGATTACTGTATTATCATTTATTACAATAGATGTTAAATATGATAATTGATATTAAACCGATAAAGTTATAATAAAAAAGATAAATCACATCTTTTATTACACAATATTATGATAACTGACGTTTCAGCTAACGAAAGTCTCGCTGAACTGGGCCGTAAGGAGATAATGCTGGCCGAAAAGGAAATGCCTGGATTGATGGCATGCCGTCATAAATACTCTGCAGCAAAGATCTTGAAGGGGGCCAGGATAGCAGGTAGCCTGCATATGACTGTGCAAACTGCTGTGCTTATTGAAACTCTTATTGAACTGGGAGCAGAAGTGAGTATAACTAATTATTTTATTAAGTTTACAACATTATGATAAGAGACACAACACTATCCAGACATTTACTCATATCTGAATTGACTACACTAAACATTAAATTAATTTATGTATAAAAACTAGTAAGGAATACACATGTCAACCAAATCTGGAGATACTAGATTACACATTCATCCTTACCAAGAATGCCAAGATAAGAAAAACTTATCTAGAATAAATGTAGAGTATATTTAATCTGTTGTCATTTTCATTTATGAAAAATGCAATCATTCTTATGATGGACTGATTATTGTCATTTATATAGTATTCTTGTAAACCACAATCTATGTTCCGAATTGATTAGCTACATCAGATATATCAATAGTTGATGATATTTTTTAATACAAGATAACAGTGACTCAATAACTTGTCAAGATTACATTAAATAAAAGGAATATCAGAATTTCTTAGAAATAGTAATATTGCACAATAATTTCCTCATTTGTAGAGTCAAAAGTTATGGTAATTTGAACAGAGAGTAGTCTGAATATTTTTTTTTGTTTTACTGACTGCCCAAATTATTTAAATGAAGATAGGTAGTAGAGAAATAAGCTTTTGTTTTTCTGTAATGCATGCTAAAAGTTTATGTAACTGATCACATATTTCATCTATATACTTTAAAGTTTTTTATTGCTAACACTATAATTCCTAATTGAAATTCATGTGCTGTGTCATTTAATTTCATAATTTTGAATATTCTGCATGATATTTCAATTAAATTCTTGAAACATAAAGTAATTGATTCTGTAATGATCCAGGGAGAGATTAAACATCATTACTTTTTACAAACTTGAATATAAATAACTGTCTTAATCCTAAATGTCTGCAGCAATTATTTTTAATACATATATAAATTATAAAATTTAAGTAAAATCATATAATTATAGTCATATAATTATATCGTCATAATCATATAATTATATATATTGTCGTAATCATATAATTATATCGTAGTAGGAAGTCCAAACTTTCGAGCGAGACTCTGCGGCTTATGACAGAGAGACGGAAAAATCCAGGGATCACTTCGTCAGAAAGGTCATACCTTAATAAGCGTATTGCGAGGTTGGTACGGCGTGACCTTCGGAGCTCTAA
>DWME01009237.1:0-11061 GCA_018244795.1 Parelbella ahira ahira | reverse complement strand
CCGGGAGAAAAAAGCCGGAGAAAAAAATCTCCCAGCACTATAATAATTAACGAGATTTAAGATTTTGTCTAAAAGTAATTTTCGATTAACTTTAGATGAGTAATTTCAATTACTGCCCCGTTGGTCGAGTGGTTGCAGGCGCAACTGCCTATCGAGTTCTGGATTCGAATCCCGGGTCGCGTACTAAAGGATTTTTCTAATTTAAAATTTCTTTCTTTAACTTAGTCTGGATCTCTGCCCGGTGTATGGCAATAGGCCCACCACCAATTGAACTTAAACGTAGCTTGTGAAATATGGGTGTTTACTACACTCCTCTGCCTACTCCTTCGAGGGTTACAGGCGTGATGTTACGTTTAATTCAATTACCTTTTATGTAACTTAGTATATTTCAGATATTTATTTCATTATCATTGTCACCCAGGCTTGACAGAAAGAGATGACCTTTTGACATACGTACACTCTCGTGGCCCTTTACAAATAGTGTTGCTAGGGAATAAATAAATAAAAATTTACTTTTATATGAATAAATTTATTTATTCAAGTCACATATAGTTTCCTTATTCTTATAAGCATATTATACAATTCTAGAGTACATTCTTACCTTAGCTATTTTCGAATACATTCTTACCCTACCTAGAGAACATTCTTTTATTCAATATTCTTTCTGTTATTTGTCGTACATCACCTTTACGCTTTTATTGTTCGGCAAACAACACACATATTACATATGCCATAAAATTTATCAATTAACTACCCTCTCAAAGATAAGAACTATGTTAGACTTCAATGAAAAAACTTAAATGTAAGTATCAATATAGCCTTCCCAATAATTGTTATGTAGATTTAGTATTTCAGGTGTATTTTTAGTGTGAGATAAACACAGAATCATGGATGGGACGAGCTTGAAGATCAAGCTCAGTGGCGTGCTATTGGAAAGGCCTATGTCCAGCAGTGGACAGCAATCGGCTGATAATGAAGATGATGATGAACAACAGAATATATTTTTCCTACAATAAAGTTTTACTCGCAGTACACCTTTACAGTGTATTTTCAATCAATTAGATTTTCATTCGAATCTAAATATTTCTTGTAATATATCCTAAACTTACAAAGCTCACATTCCCTGTCACTTCGAGACTCATTTGGCACAATGGACTCTGTGCTATACTGCTGAGCGGCAGAAGCATTCAATGACAATTCCCAATTTCGTTTCCTTCATTCTGATACCAATAGTACATACCTATTTAGTCTCTTGACCATAGAGTACGTTTATGAAGACCTCTATTGCCCCTTTTATTTCGCTATACAAAAACTTCTATTTAATAGACTATGTCCCTGAATTCTGTGGCAGATAGATACATTAAATAGAGTCAACGCTTAATGTAAAGAAATTCAATCGACAACATAATTATCTTACAATAAATACATATCTTCACACCAAGTCTCTTACGGGCTCAGCAAAGAGTATGGAATGCAAAATATCCTTGCATACCTGTTGTGCTTCTTCCACATTCATCAACTCTCTTCGTACATGCACACCGGTTTCCGAGACTAATTAGACTTTACAATCAATCACTAAAAAATATGATAATGCTTGTTTGGTTCAATTTGGTGTCTTAAAATGATTGAATACACAATTATATTATGCTTAATTTTGTCTGTGACAAGTCTCGGCCTTAGTTCTTGGTCATTTTGCTCTTTCTGGTACCATATTATTATGTCAATGCCCTCTAATATTATGCATTAAAGTTTGAGACACTAATAATTGTTTGTTCCGTAAGTCTCATTTTAATTACATCAATCGAGATTGAAAGTAAACAATATATTAATGAATAAATTAATAAACAGTTACATATAAATACTTTTTATAAACTTGTCATTAACATTTGTATAGACGGACATTTAACACTTCAGACGGCAACCCTTTTCAACTTCTCACCGTCAAAACTTTACCATTTCAATCATAATAATAAATGAGAAGTTGCAATAATCATACATATCGACACATATAGTCCGACAGAAACAAAACTTGAATAATATGTACACAAAATATTTAAAACATTTTAAAGCGATACAAAACTTAACAAAGCATGCAGGCACTCATTAAATTCCCATTTTCAACCTTATCTCTCACATTTTCTAAAGAATAGGGCAGTGTTTAAACCAAGAAATAATAATGCCACATATCTGATCTAGAAAATTCTACTAATGGTTCCAGATTCTATATAACAATAAGATTTAAGTAGATATTCACCGATCTCTATATATAGACAGCTTATTGTGTTCTTTGCTATTAACACCAATTGAATAATTACAAGTGACTCTGGTTATTGAGAAAAGAAATAAAATGTAATGTAGTGTGCACACATGTCCACTACAGTAATTATAGAGAGAGATTCATTATAGTTCTGTGTTAGTTGGCATATGTGCAATATCCCTTAGTTTAGTTCTTTCCTCAGTCTAATGAAGTGAGTAAACAGGTGATTGTTATTCGGTCGAATATTTTAAACATTTTTCCATAAGTACCAGTTATCTATATATAGAAATCAATGGAATAAGTAATTTATATAACGATACATACATATATATGTACACATAGGTATAATATATAAAAAATGAACAAATGTATCACAGACATAAATCAATAGTGTTTCATATAAATGCCTTCACATAAATATTTACACTTAGCTGTAGAACCTTATCGCTACTAATATTGGAGAAATCATTCGATTCTTCTATAGTTCTGTATGTTGGGGCTCACCCAGATCACCCTGTGGTATTGGACGATGGTCGCCCGTAGATCTTCAATGAGGGTCCGTGGCAGCTCCAAGTGGTATACGACACTCGGGTCTTTGATGTGTCGAGCGAGCTCCAACAGCGTGGTCTTCCGTAACGAGCGCATCCCGATTGTAATATTCCAGTTGGTCCTGAACTGCTTTTTGGCAATGTGCTTCGGTGGCCTGAAAATCCGTCTGTTCTCGATCACATAACTCTCCTTCGTTGTCACATCTGTGAACTCCCAGGGGTGAGTCATAAATGAATTTACATCAAAGTACGTTCGAGCTTTCAACCGCACATAATGCTCTCGCATCCCACCGAAATTTCGCCACCAAATATCAACGGGTCTACTAGTTTTGTTCGTGAACCGCAGGTACACCCGATCGGTGGATGTGAGCGACCTCACCAACATTTTTTCTCCTTTCCCGTCCGTTTCGTAAATTAGAGACGGATTAGCTACTTCGATATTCTCCATATAAGAGGGCTATTACAAAAACACATATTAATTTACTCAATTCCACTAGCTTTCCACTCAATTGTTTGTTTTAATAATTGTGAGATATTGTTGACAATTGCAGGAAATCGATAAATGTATATTTTGTATACGCCGCCTCTTGTCTCCAGTTGTCAATGTCCAATCACTTCCGCCTAACTTTGTGTGTACAATGGCTGTTTGTGTCGCAGTTATCGGGAAAGATGTAAGTTTTTAACACTTCTTTTGCGCTAATTCACCCCGTTATCACTACATTAAACATTTGTGCATCAAAATTCGTAATTAACTTGTATATTGGATATGTATAGGCCTTTTTACAAGGGAAAAGATAAACATTTTCACACGTCATTAAATGTTTGTCAAGTTAACCAAAGACGACATATTTTTTATTTACTTCCGATAGTTTTTACACATGTTGCCATACAGCCATGGACATTTTTTGAGTTAATATAATCATTAGTGTATATCAATACGCTTTTATTTTTCAGAATTCTCCATTGTACATCGGTGGAATTGGAAATGATACGAGTACAGATAATGAACTATCAAGACAATGGCTTGTCCATACCGCGCTAGATGCGTTAGAAGAGAGACTTTCCAATACAAACTCGAGCACAAACTCAAGCTCGAATGCGGCTAGAACAGATTTAAGAGATCTATATCTTGGGTTGCTCTACTCTACCGATACACATAGAATGTAAGTTTAATGTTTTGTGTGTGCTCTACAGTGCACATTTAGCAACATAATATCTGTCATATTGGCATTTCTAAGTTCTGATGAGCAAAATTAAAATATCAAGTTTTTTTTTTCGGTGAATATAGAAGTATTTTTTAAAGTCTACAAAGATAACGATACAATTAAGCATTTGATGCTTTTTGTCCACTCCGTAAGAAGAGACCTGGTATGACATAACAATAATAATAAACATTTGAATATGATGAATGCAGGAACCTACTATACACATTGTTGCTTAACATTTTCGTCGTTTACTGTACACCAGTGTTGCAATGATTTTGTAACCAAGCATTTCTATTTTTAAGTTACGGCTACGTAACAAACACACGTATCAAACTGGTGCTGGTGACCAGCTGCATGTCGCCGAGCGGCAGCAACATTCGCGACGCGGAGGTGCGTGGGGCGTTGCGTCGCCTGCACGCATTGTACGCAGACGCCATCTGCAATCCATTCCACTTGCCCGGTGATCAAATTACCTCTCAGTAAGTTTATGATGAAACCAGTTTAATTTAGCTCACCCACTAGTGGTAATACTTATTGAAATAATGACGCTCCGAATCATTCGTAAAATAGATGATCACCCACTGTCCATGCAATATAAGCTTATTAAATCCATGAACGCTGGCCTCTTTACTGACTAGCCTCTAACAATGACTAGTTTAGTCATTGGTCATTAAAGAGGCCGGCCGTTACAGTATTATGCTAGAAGTGCATATATAATAGCTTTTAACTTTGTTTTTTCAGGAAATTCGACAAGCAAGTTAAGAGTCTAATGATAAACAATGTGTGACGAGTTTACGCAGCGAAAGGAATAATTACGGTTGCAATGATTTCAAAATATGCTTAGCGTAACTGCTTGCAGTTCTTGTTTATTGTTAATATTAATAGCAGAAAAGTCATATGTGTTTATTTGTTGAAAATGTGTATTCTGACTAAACCTTGATTCAATAAAGATATTTTTAGTCCTATAGATGAGTATGAATTTATTCTTATCATTACTGTTTTACGGCTGGGACAGGTGTCCTTCGACAAAAAGTAGATGTAAGACCTATCACGCTAGCTAAGTGGATGTTTTTGATAATGCTTAGTTAATTGTAATTATAATTTATTGTAAAAAAATATATGTATAAAGGTTCAAGCCGAAATGCCGAAATTTACAATCTACTTGTACCTTAAAAAAAACCTTCAATAATGTTATTATTCTATTAATTATGTAACTTTGGAGGAATTACAATAATTATTATGAGAATTAGTAATTAAATTCATCCAATTGTAAAAATTAAGTTGGAATATTTTGTATTAATGTTTTTGCCACTGGCAACTTGATCTTAACCTGCAGCTAAGTCTTCTTTTACGTTTGACGTTTGAGTGTAGCTGTTCTTCGGTTCAGCGCTGAGCAATTTTTGTTGAAAAAGTTGTTCATCTCGACCGGGAAATCGCATCAAAAATGGTAAGTGCGATCCACAATATAATATGCAAACCTTGCATTTTAGAGAATACCATATAGTTACGTACTAAACTTATGAAATGCGATGTATAGGTTATGTTGTCGTGTCACGTGCAAATATATTATTCTTCTAAGAATTGCATTTGCTTTGCAATTAAGACTAGGCCATTAATATTAGCCTTACAGGTGTATAAATTATTTGTATGTATAATTGTACATGCACAATTCGCGCCTAATTTTCAAGGGTAAGCAGAGTCAACGATCGCTTGCTACTTGCTACCCATATGCTACGATCGTGGTAACTTTATCAGCTCTTGTATATTAGTAGATACTTAAGCTGAATCCTAACTGATTCCAGGCAGCGGCTGTGGTAGCCGGCAAGGACATCGAGAAGCCCCAAGCCGAGATCTCGCCGATCCACCGCATCAGGATCACGCTGACGTCACGCAACGTGCGCTCGCTGGAGAAGGTGTGTGCCGACCTCATCAATGGCGCCAAGAAGCAGAAGCTCCGTGTCAAGGTATATGATTTTGAATGCTAATATACAACATGTCAATCTTCAAATGAAAATTCTAAGAAAACTACTCAGTACCGCTTTTATTTACGAATCCATTAATTACGCGCCTGAAAGAATATGATCTTTGCATGTTTAAAAGTTTTACCATTAAATGAAGACAATTCACTACAATTCACAATTTAAAATCTAGAGAATCTAGAAAGGTCTATCTTTTTTCAACTTCCCCTTGTACTGAAGTGAACATCTTTGGACACAGGTTTATGGGTTATTTGTCAATAATAAAATAACTCACTTGTAATGAGTGACTTGCGATTGCCCAAGATAGAGACCGAGCTATTTATTTAGATAATTCATTAACAGGTATGCAGTCCATACTTTCTGATTGGACGTCCATCAGTTTTGATACAAAAATATTTGTACTTGGATCATGTCTAATTGATAGAATCGGAAACTCGAAGTCAACTAGGGAGCTCGCTTTTGATTGGGTGATTATTTGTATCTAAGATATGTTGGGAGGTGAAATTCAGAACTCAGTCCTCCCTGAGGTGTCAGAGAAAAGCCCTAACCAGCTGCAGTCCAAGCACTGCAGTCAAACTATATATATAATATACTAGCTTTCAGCTAGCGGCTTCGCCCGCGTCATCCCCTATTTCAACCTCTTCTACTCTTTTTTTCGCGATAAAAAGTATCCTTTCCCCTTTCCCAAGTTCAGTTCTATCTTCATACAGAATTTCATCAAAATCGGTTCACTGATTTAGGAGTGAAAGCGTAACAGACAGACAGAGTTAATTTCACATTTATAATATTAGTAGTGATTTGTCTCACATATTCTTACTTAACACTGCAGATAATAGTACATGAACATGTTGGATTTCCATCACCTTCACATCTTATTTACTACATTTAAAATGTAGAAATGCTCACAGCACTGTGCCCTAGCTAGGGCTAGGGCCTTTTGACTGATATATGTATACACCCAATTGGAAACCACCTTATGATATCTGTATTATCTAATATTTTGTATCACCTGTAAGTGTTGAAGCAACATAAAGAAATCAGAAACAAATTCAATGCACATCATCCTTTTTACTCCATTTTAACATGAACTTACACTCAATGTAAAAATATATATAAATTATGATATATAAAATATAGAGTAATGTTACTTAACATCACTGTAGGGATATGCATATTTATAAACATTAGTCAATTAGACTGCCTCGCTGGTCGAGCGGTTGCAAGCGCGACTGCCGATCGAGAGGTCCTGGGTTCAAATCCCGGGTTGGGTGCTAGTGGATTTTTCTAATTTAGAATTTCTAGTAGTGACTCTCAGTCTGCATCAGTGCCCGGTGTGTGGCAATAGGCTCACCACCTATTCCATGGGACTTAACCGTAACTGGTGAAACGTGGGGGTGTAATACACCCCTCTGCCTACCCCTTCGGGGATGACAGGCGTGATGTTACGTTTATTTATCAAATAGAAATCTCTTGGTAAGCACTCAGCGAATCATTCATGCATCATGTATATTTGTGTGTGTCCACAGCGGAGTGCAAAAGTAATACTTTTCAAAGTGCAGTGTGTGTGTTCTGTGTCACACTCTGCTCATAGGAAAGTTACAAATGAGTAGTGTCCAGATGTAGGTTCGATTTTGGCTATTGACTTTGGCTTCAGCCGTCGTGGATGAATTTTAGAATCTCCCACGACTAATATTTTGGTTCATATTTTTGTTTCAAACGATTTTATACCTATCCAACGGGTACTCATACAAATTTATAATAATCTTCTTCTACTGTTAAATCACATCATCAGCCTATCTCAGTCCACTGCTGGACATAGGCCTCCCCAACGAGCGCCATCGCGCCCTGTCTTCGGCTTGTCGCAAAAATGTTAAATGTTTCGTGAGTATTTATACACATGATTATATATGTACGGACTTATCTCACTTGACGTTCTCCGGATAGCCCGACTAGTTTCGGACTTGTACGAGGTCTTTTCACATGAGCTCCCGCCGGTTGCGGCGAGCTCGCGGCGAAGACCAATAATTAAAACAATTACTGAGAAATAGCAGTATTTAATTTCATCTGATTGAAAATGTACAGCTTATATCATGAATATAAGTGGCTTCATGTTATTATGTAATGTCTCTCATTAATATATCACTATTCTTGTTAGTTAAAAGTAGGGATTGATTTTATAACTTCGACGGCAGTGACACACGCTGAGTTTGAATATTTCACTTTCCAGGGCCCAGTGAGAATGCCGACCAAGATCCTGCGTATCACCACCAGGAAAACTCCGTGCGGTGAGGGTTCGAAGACCTGGGACAGGTTCCAGATGCGCATCCACAAGCGAGTGATAGACCTGCACTCGCCGTCCGAGATCGTGAAGCAGATCACCTCCATCAACATTGAGCCAGGTGTTGAAGTGGAAGTCACCATTGCCGACGCATAGCCCTAACTGCCCGACAATAATATATTTTGTAAATTGATTCCTTGGTTTTATTCTGAATTACGCCTTGTCTCCAACATGAATGTGGTCAGGTTGGCAGTCTATGACCCTTCTCTTTGTAACAGTGTACACACCTGTCTTTAACAGTAGAACGGTAAAAGGATCAATGACTATAATGATCTGTTGTCTCTTAAAAAAGCTTAATACTTATGTAGCTACATACAAGTAGTGTTCAATATATATATTTTTTTTATACTCGATAGGCTAGCTTTTGGCCACTTTTTCCTAACCTATGTGAAAATACTTACTGTTGGGCTTGTGGTGGACGCCCCCTTGGAAGAAATTATTCTGTGACTAAATGCAAATAATAAACTAAGCAAGTAAACTTACGCTTGCATAAAAGGATACCTAATTGATATTGTGATTTTTCTATAGAAACTAGAAATGAACTTTCAAAACAATTTCGACTAGTACATTCGCAAACGTCGTCATTACCGATAAACGAGCGAATTTTCTGTCTATGAATAGAACGCGCATGTAGTATTAAAAAAAAATATTTTTTTTTATAATGTAATTACAATAGGAAAATACCTTAGGACAACTTATATATGCCAGTATGATGCATCTAGTCTATGGTATCATAACTAGATGGTTGATATGTACGTATATAGTTAGTCACACACATAGACAATGGTACACCCAGACAGACCAAATACAATGTTTGACTTGTGTTAGTATCAAGACCATGAACGTCAGCATAGAACACGTCCTAACTAACTACTAAATAATAGGCCAGTCAATATCCGTCATATATTTTCTGAACAGCTTCAAATATTTCGAAGTAACATGAATATTATGCCAATCTAATTCGATAATCCATTCCCAGTTACATGTCTACTGAATAAGCCTCTAAAGGAAACAAGCTGTCTGACGTCCTCTTGCTCGATTTCAATGTAGTCACAATCTGGTTTGTGCGCATATAGGTACTTTCAGTCAATATTTATTCAAATACAAATAATCGAAGAAACAAATACAATAATTACGTAACATTTATATAGGACTAGTTTTACGTACACAAAAGATGATTGTGATCAATCACTTGCTCAATTTGGATGCGAAACAATGAACAAAAACTTATAGTAGGCAGCCATTACATAATGTTTGGTTGAGATGATTCATTTGATTCACATATTAGTCAGCGAACACTCTGTTTCCATAATAGTATCCGAGATGTATTGCGAGTCACCTAGATTAAATTGTACTGTTTACGATTTGTCTATGGTACAAATATTTTCTATGAAGAAAACGATGACTGATAAAGCACAACATTTCTGGAAGGGTAGAGATTTTTGGCACTCAATGCTCCCTGCCTATCCCGTAAAGGACCTTGCATAGTTGTACAATGTGATAACAATTATACTACTAATACAATATAATACCAATAATACTAATTATGGATTACCAATTACCAATTATGTTAATTAATTGTTAAACATCGCTCTCTAATATGCATGTCGATCTGAAATGCTAGGAGCGGTTTCGCGCCAAATTTTTTTTTTTTAGTTAGTAGCAATGTCCTGCATGCAGGGTTTTTAAGTCTTTGATCTAGTGCATTAAATTCGGCCACAAAAAAGTTCTCGTATGTTTTTGTCTAGAAAGCTATAAATTTCTGAAATGATTTTTGAATACACTTAACGATTTCTTTATACTTGAACTTTATTTCTATATACTTATGGTGCTAGCAGAAGAAATTGTTTAACCTACATTGGCTGTTTACATAAAACCTGATCTACATAGGCTATAAAACTCCATTACAAATCATAACTTTAGCGTGCGTACTGGTACAAAAATAAAACTTGTTACCGTACTTCCTAGTTCCCTACACGTGACGGATCGCAATTCGTGTTCAGTTCAGTGTGGCACGGGGACAGTGGGGACGTCGACGAGGGGAAGGGGCGAGGGGGGCTGCATTAGGCCCCAATCTACGCCCGCTAATAATATTTATTACCTTTATTTATCTATTTGAAAAAGACATTTATTATCATTAATGGTTTGCATTCTAATATTATGCACTTTACTGAATAATTAGCCGATGTTTTTCATTCATTTGGTTTTTGGGCCAATATTTAGTATTAAATTTGGATTCGCACATAGGTATGAAGTAGTCTATTATGGAAATACTCTGAAACTCACACCTGTTATCCCCATAGAGGTAGGCAAAGGATTGTAATATAGTGTAAGCACTTAATGGTGCCCTATCCGGGAATCGAACCGAAGACCTTTCTATGGGCAGTTGCTTTTACAACTACTCGACTAACGATGCAGTCAACATACTTTGTAAAATTTAGAAATTATTAATTAAAAAATATAATTTGAATATACATAGGCAAACAAACCATAGATTAAGAAAACATGTTGCAGTTTATATTTTATCCAAGTCTGCAGTCATTAAACTAATCTTAGCTGCTTTTTAAGGCAATTATTGAATATTAGATTATAGTGTATGAGACATCTAATCCATCGAAAGTCATTACTCATAAAGAAGGTACACGTAACTATACATTTTCAAAGAAATGAGCTGGTTCGTGATCGCTTTTACCAATTTATATTACCTCGTTGCGTGATTATGTACATATTATAT
>DWME01009236.1:0-11061 GCA_018244795.1 Parelbella ahira ahira | reverse complement strand
GTCTATTCCATGTGGGACGTCAACGTAACCGGTGAAACGTGGGAGTGTACTGCGCTCCTCTGCCTACCCCTTCGGGGATTACAGGCGTGATGTTATTTGTAACGTTATATTTGTTCATTTAAATGTCACTTCAATGTAATATGGATCTATTTTTCATCTAAAATCTGAAATATTTTATTATATCGTCATACCAGGGCCCTTAAAGTAGGCATAGAGCATCGAGTGCTGAAAATCCCTGACCCTGACAGACCTGACGCGCTTCTTCTACTCTATAAACACATTACAGGGTGAAATGGACGAGAATCTCGCTAGGCATTAAATTCGCTTTTTACAGAAACTACCTAGAATTTAGGTGTTAAAATAAAGACGAAATAAATAAATAAATTACATGTAAGCTCCTAAAATACATTGCACGGTCCATAAACGTTGAAAACCTAAGTTAGAACGGGTTGTTCGCGTGAGAATGCTATCGTATGTTTGAATTCTGGAAGGTTCTAGAGAGCTTTGAGTATACACAGGATATATAATAATATAAATTTTCTAGTCTTTTATCATTCCATTGTTGGAATATGGGTCTTCTCTCATAATGAGGGGTTAAACCCATAGTCTGCCACGCTGGTCAAATGCGAGTTGGCAGACTTCATACATTCCATATTTTTTTCTTATAAATTTTAAGGTGTGCAGGTTTTCTCACGATGTTTTCCTTAGCAGTTAGCGAGTGATATTTAAACATAGGATATATGAAACTGCTATTGTACAAAACGGTGAGTACGTACACGTGGTGTTGCCGCAGCGCCGCGGGTCAGATGTGATCGTTGAGCGAATATAAACTTGACGAGGGCCCTTCAGCCAACACTAACAGGGCACAGTTTCACACAATATTTACCTTTAGGTTAACGCGCTCTGAAATATGTTGCACTATGTGATTTTGCAGCCAATCTGTTAAATTCTACGTTTAGGCAACATGTTCATTATGACATAAGTTAATGGTTGTATTTCCCCGAAGGGGTAGGCCGAGGAGTGTAAAAAATTCCCACAATTAACACGTTGGTTTATACGTCTCAATTATTGGCGTAAAATATATTGTCTACAAAGTTCATTATTTAAATTTATTAAAAAAAATACTGCTATCCTTTATTATCACTATCAATTCTTCTCTCGTTCCACTGGACACAGATCTGCTTTCAGAATGAGAGCGTTAAAACCTTAGTTTGTCGCACTGACCGGTTTGGCAGATTTCACACGTTTTAGACAACGAGGTCGGGTTGTAGGGCAGGGCAGTACAGTGAGATTTGCAGGTTTCTTCACCGATTTCTTCCTCCATTGTTACAGTTTATATTACTAAAATATAATACGATGTATTATATTTTAGTCGTTATTAAAATAATATTGTACGTCACGTACTAATTTTCTCCTAAAGTTCTTTCCTTGAGTGAGAGGGAGGCGTCGTAACTTGCAGGGCTTATTGTCATGATAATGTTGACGTGATAAATAGCTGTGTCGTTAATAATACTTTTGGCGGTTATAAAAATATGAGTTCATTTGAGAAAGTAACAGGAATTATCTTTTTACAAATGAATCACATCGCAAAAAATGTTATTCTTAAAAGTTCTGATTGTGTTGATTGTTCCAGTTTTCTAGTAATATTCAATGAATGCGATCTAACAATACTATATTAACGAAACTCATATTTGTGGTTTTAATTAATTAATTAGGTTTTTAGGCTCGACTGTGTAATGCATGAAACTACATTTCATTATAATCAATATTACATATATTATCGTTAGTTCATGTTGTATCATATTTTGTATCAATAAATTTAATATTTAATCCAAAGCTGTATTAGTGATAATGATAAATTTATAATATAACTAAACATGAACTAATTCACTACGAGAAATAAATTCTTCGTTCAGAATAATTTTGACATCACGTTTAAAATTGTTAAACGTAATGTGAGAAATAAACCGTTAACATTGGAATGCTAATGATTACATAAATGCTATATTAGGGGTAAAGAATCGACGTCACAAAATCATTTCAATTAGAAATGATTGAACTTCCCCTACGCGGTGAAACACAAAAAGACCCTTTCTTTACGAGTATCTCAAAAAGCGGAAAACGTTAAGAGGCGTATGGATATTGTTAAAAGGTCGCATATACTTATTCATTTGATTGAAATTTGCACTTTATTGACAAGTAATAAAGTTCAATTCACTTAGTGACAGGTGAATAATAAAGGCAAAGGGTGCGAAGGCATGTTAATGTACTGAGGCACGGAATTAAGACTTGTTCGGAATAGGAAAAAATATGAAACCAATTAAAAGACTAATCTTGTTAGTAATACAAGCAAGAGAAAGTCGGATCTATTAAATTAAATTTTTTAATTATATTAAAAATAATATTTTATACGAACAAATAATAATGAAACCATTAATATGTACCGGTTTAACTCACGTATGTTTTTCAAGGTGTACCGACTAGTTTGCAGGGAGGTTACGGCTCACCTCGTAGCAATCGGCGGGAGTTGATGATGGAGGATTTCGTGTAGATCCAAAACTAGTTGGGCTACCCCCAAAAAATATATGATAGTAAAGCCACTGTATATATAACCATGCATATAAACACTCACGAGACATTGAGTAGTAGAATACTAATCAAGTTATATAAAGTACTTAGGCGGTTTTTTATCCTTTATAGGTTGGACGTTCCACGGTCGGACGACGCGCCCTGGCCTCGCATGGGCTCGATGAGGGTTACACCTTAATGTTTATTACACATGGCAACATTATTACTACGTAATTATTACCATAACCATTACACAATAAATATAACTAACGGTCCCTTTTTTATTATTGGGTTTTAACTCGACATATCCAGTAGTAGCTCGGAGACCGGGTTCGCGCCAAGTGTATGGCAATATTATCACCGCCTATTCCACGTCGGCATGTCTAATGTAACTGGTGGAACATGGATTGTTATGTGTGATGTATGTATTATGACCACTATTTTTTCTTAATTTTTATATTTCTAATATGAACTTAAAATAAAATTTGAGGGGCCCTCTTGTGGTATTTGAGGGAAGCCTGCACGATTCCCAAACATGGCCGGTCTCATACGAAATGCTAATATTGAAATTAGTAAGCTGTTATGAACCATATGTTTAGTAACATAACATCACGCATGGTTTCTTCCCAAGAGGTTGGCAAAGAAGTGTAATACACACCTACCTACGTTTCACCGCTTATGTTATACGTCATAATTGAATAATGGGTGGGCCTATGCCATATACAGGACATTACATGCAAAAATGACCCAACATACCCATTCTACCGTTGTAGGTAGACGTACTTCGTCGTCGGTTCTTGCAAACGGAAAGTTATCAGATTCCGAAACAACATCGCGAGCGCATTTCATTCCTGCAGTCGCAACTGGCGGAATAACTTGGAAATTGAATTGAAAGTCGCCGAGTGACACGACGGCTTGTGTTCGCGTGCTACACTGAAGATTTGGCATTGTGTTATAAATTTTGTTGCCTACCACTAGTAACTTTGGCCTTTTGATTTTGATTAAGGGAAGTCTTTATCTTCGTGTTTCTAGATCGTCGCACATGCAGTCCGTGAATATTTTATTTATCAGACAAATTGAATCCAACGATCGTTTGTCGTGATTTAGAAGGCCTATTTGAATTTTTGTCACTGTAACATGTTTTTTTAAAATGCATAACAAATTGTCATAATTATTTTTTATAGATATTGCATTAGTATGAATAAATTCAATTACAGTAATAAATTAATTAAACCCATCAATATTAAATTAACTGAATAAAATGCAATCCAATTCGTATTTATTATTTCATGTAGAAGTACGTATATGTTATTATTGTCGGGATAAAGAAATATTAAAGTAAAAGCAAAATATATTTTGCGTTTTCCGTAATATAATAAAAAGCAACTTTTTGGACATTAATGATCGCAGTCGTTTGGTCTTAAAGAAAAGCTTATTAAGCATAAAGTTGTCGGTCCTTTCAACTTTTCGTACAATTTAATTTGCAAGCGATGAGCGTGAGAAATGATAAAAGCATCATATAATATTTATATCTGTCAGACAAATATTTGATCAATGTGATACAGATAGGTATCACTATTCCATTAAAATGTAGATGGAATTTATAAGTAAAAAAAAAAACATATCTCACGTTACCAATGTAGCAAAATATAGCTAAGAATATTGATACTTTTAATAGTACCGTAACATTAACAAATAAATAGTCTTGCCGCCTTTTATAAAGAAGTGCTTTATCAATGCCACCTTGCCGATAATCTCAACATAACTTTCGGAATGTTTTGGTGGTTAGTAATGTCGCTCTTTTCACGCGAAAACATAATTTTTCCCCTCGTTTTTATTCAACGGACCCTCGTACAGTGTATTATTACGCCTAAGTGCGACGCTGTGTAGAAATTAATAGCCAGATTTCCACATGTTTTCGTGACGGTGAACAATTTCTGGTGGCTTTCGGAACTTGTTAGACTTCATAGTTTTATCTTGTGTAAAAAATATACCTACTTTATTATTAGAACGCTACGTTTAGTATTCAAGTGGGCTGTTCGAGCGTGGTGTTGCCACATATGTACTGATGGTGTTGCCTGTCAAGTTGGTCGAGCGGTTGCAAGCGCGACTGCCGATTGGGAGGTTCTAAAACGTGGGCGTGTACTACACTTCTCTGCCCACCCCTTCGGGGATTACAGTCGTGAGATTACGTTTTTTACAATTCACAAAAACAAAACTTAAACTTGTTTATATTAAAACAAAAAGTTTGTAAGTTACAAGGTACCGACGTGCACAACTTTAACATTGGCGTAGGATATTGTAGTGAAAGAGCTATCTCACGGTGTCTAAAACCCGTTTCTTAAACCGGTTTAAAACTTATAACAAATACTCGTATCTAACTGAAGTATCTTCTTGGAAACTTTCCCGTTTAAGTTTGCGTAAATTTAAGTTTGTTGAATGTATTACCGGAAAAATCGAATCCAATACTCTCGTAAATAAATCCATCCGGGATTTCTTCTTGAGATAATTCTGCAGTTATATTTATACTGACGTTGGCTGAATTAATATGTAACTTATCGTATGAGAATATGCTTGTGTACACACATACTTATTTAAGTGTACATTACGTTCATGATGACTTGGCATTGAAAGATTTTCAATAGTTAAGATAAAATATGATTTTTAAAGTCGATATAATTGTTTAATAGATCGGAATACACATAATTCCATGGAACTGTGCAAGTTGTGTTTGGCGTCCAATTTGGTAATATTATGGTAGTCATAAGCTCCGAAGTTCCTATGACAAAATATTCCACATAGTAGTTATTCAAATTAAAGTTAATTATAAGGCGGTCTCATAGTATATTTTCCTTATTTTTACATATATCGCTATAATTATAGAAAAGTTATATGATAATCCGATTTTGATGATGATTTGGATCATGATGAATAAGTTTTAGTTTCCAACGCACCTTTTTAGTCTCCATGTCCATTCTTAGACTGTTTAGGATGAGATATAAGCTGCAGAAATAGCCTTATGCAACGACATATTAGAGCCGAGGTGCTGATTGCACGAACAATTGGCTAAAGCTGAAGTATTTTATATTTAATTCTTCTTCTTACCCATGTCCCACTGTAACTCAGGGTTATCTCAACCACACTCTCTTGTGTAGATTGATTCACTTTAATATTTTACCTTAACGAGGTGTCTGAATGAAAGACCGCCGTAATCTGAGTCCTTTTTTTATTCCTAGCAATTTCCAGGAAATATAATAAGAAAGTAACTTTTCTTCTTTCAGTCATTAAAAACTTTTTTGACACACCTGCGTCTCACAGGAACCTTTTGACGCGCTAATTGAGGTACTTTTAATTTTGTACTTAATCAGGAACCTTAATAATTTATATGACTTAGAGATGGCATAAAGTTACTGATGTCCCTAATTACTACAATAATTAGAAAAAATCTGTTTTTACCTTAGCCTTTGCTATTTTTATTTGTCTCTTAATATTATGCCGATCGTCATGTTACGGAATACAAAATCATACAGAGGTGACATTCAAATATCTATCATGAAAAATGTTCAAAATAACCATGGACTACGTTGATCGCTTTAAAATGATCGTGACAGAACATTTTGCGTTTTTCTTATAACATGGTTAAATATGTAAAAGTATTGGCACGATAGAAAGAAAAAAACTAAATTCCTCGCATACATTTAAACGTGCCTGACATTTCACGTGGAATATTCGAATTTCGAATTCCTATGAAATCGCACCGAACATTCAGCGACATTGTCAAGATTTATTGACGTAGTCGGAGAAGGAGTTGCCGCGTGTGAATAGAAGATGCCGAGTGAAGTATGAATATTGTGCGCAGATATTTTTCACGCGCTGGATCGCAATGAATGTCGTGATTGCGATATAGATATGGAGATATTTATTTATTCTCTAAAATATTTAAGAGTTGTTCGGACCAGTAAAATATAAAGTTGTAAATATTTATTGCTGTTAATATACCGTATATTGTAGTAGATAATGTAGCTTCATATTGCTTGCTTTATGTTCAAAAATAAATAAAGTAATATAAATTTTATTAGACGTACACTGACTAAGCAAGCAATTAAAATAAATAAATTATTGAAATGTTTAGAAATATGTCTCAAAACAATTTATTTGAAATTAATTTAAAATAAAAAAGCGATGATGCACTAACGAAACAACATTAATTAAAGGATAGCTTTTATGAAAAAAAATGTTTATTATAAAAAAAGTATTATTATCATTTTATGTTCAAATACATTACTAATGTAAACTTTACATTAATTATAAACGAGTTATTGTTGAAATTTTAAGTACCACTTTCCTTTTAGTGCTGGCGTAACTAATCTATTAATAAATTCAAAGTTCCATCCAGGCCATTAGTTTCCACTCACACTGGGAAAGGCCTTTCTGCGCAGTGTACACGAAATTATGATGTAAAATATATCTATGTGTATGTCATTGTTTATTCTGTTCGCATACATGTAACTACCTATTTATTACCTTTGTAATAACAATATTTAGGTAATACTTTTTTTAATATCTTGGATTATATCTAGATACGGATAATAAAATAGATTCCATCTTGTACTGATTTATTGTTGTTTTTTAACAATAAATCATCATTTAAAAATTAAAATTATCAATGGATTTATCGTAACTGAATTTTGAAGCAAAGTTGCTGGCAGGGGTTGGATACGAAGAGCTGAAGATCGAGCTCAATGTTGTGCTATTGGCGAATCCTATGTCCAATAGTGGACGGGAATCGGCTGATAATGATGATGATGACGAAATTTTTTATACCTTTTTAAAACTTATACTCCCTAAAAGTTTTCATTACATTCTATAAGTTCTCCAACTCACACTCGAAAGTCTGACAGAGCACCGCCTTAACACTCTTGTTAAAGACCTGTGTCCAACAATGGAACGGTAAAAGAGCCAATAATAGTTACATTCAAAGTTTAACGTAGACTGTGATAAATTGGATTCAAAAGATTACAGATACTCTGAATACCATATTTACGAATCAGAAGACCATTTTCAATCTCAGTGTCACATTTAAGAATCGGAAGACTACGACCACTCATTGTTACATTTAGAATGAGATGACTACGGACACACTGTGTCATATTTAGGAGTCAAAAGACTACGGACACATCGTAACATCTAACATTACATCGTAATAGTGAAAGCATTACCCCTTGCGCACCGATAAATTTGGAGGTCGGACAGAGGGTTGAACTACCCCAGATAAAATTCAACCACAACCTAAAACCCACAGTAAAGTCTATAAAACAGAATAACACTATAAACAAAGTAAATCTTAATATGTACCCACATATAATATATTGTTCGCTTTTCTTATAAATATTTTATTAAATTTCCTGACTTATTCCGTGGATTATCTGAACTTTTTTCTCCCTAAAAGGCTTAGGTAGAAAGGTATACTTACCGGGACTTATCACTGAATACGCAAACGTACATATGTACATCTATACATATTACATGTATGTTTCAAAATTCCGATTTAGAGCGGCTATATAAGAATGTAAGCGTAGGTATATTTTGGGAAGCGAACTGTAAATAGGATTGGATCGAGTACACTGTGTCAACAATTTTGTTGAAAGAAAATTTGATTATTTCATATTTGCACTTACTTCCTGATGATTAAGTGGTCGTCTACAATGTGTATAAGTAATCGACAGCCACATTTCGGATACCACACCTTTCAGATACAAAGCGATACGTATGAAATAAACCTCTATTTACTCATTTTATGTTTAACGTTCTGTTTGCTGCAAGAAAATGGTACTCTGAAAGGAATCCCTAAAACTTTTCCCATCCTATTCGAAATATACCGAATCTATTGTTTTATTATAAGTCTATATGTCGGCTTTTCTCATCTTGTTTTACCTCTATTCCTTGCGGACCATTATTGAAATTCGAATAAGATTCTTATCCTATAAATGCTAATCTGACCCTTCAGCTCCCTACATACAAAATTCGATCTTTTAACCAATTTGCTGATATTGGAAAAGAATGAAAATCCGTCTTTGGCAAATGAAAACATGATTGCGAGTTTCTAAAATATTTGAATGGCCAATTGCGTGAAATTATTAGGTAATTTGTCAGTCGGAATATTAATATGTTTAATTATATATCATTTCTATGTTCGAACATTCGTATGTTTCGTAATTTTAATCATAATATATGTATGTATATTTGATCTGCCCTGTTCTAAGGCCATAGAAAGTCATAAAACTTATTTTTGATCTGATTCCTTTACTCGAGTGAAAGTACTCGTGAATATAAAAAATATGTACATTAATTAAATTTATATCGTTTAACAATAAATTAAATCTCGGTTTATGTTTTCGTTATGACAAAAACAGGAAAAAAAATTGCTGGTGTAGATCTAGTTTAAGATAATTTCCAATGCACCCGCATATTTTCCTTGATTGCACGGAGAGCATTCCTCGAATAAGACTAAGATTAAATTTGTTTCTTGCTTATTGCTTTGATTCTACACTCAGTTTAAAATTCGACTAGTTAATTTTTTTTTACAAATCTTACATTTAGTAACAATCAATCCTCGTGTTGTCGGGCGATCCCCGCCAGGTACAAGTTTCTTACGTTTTTTTTTAACGCCGAACGCAATTCGGTATGGGAAGTTACGTAGATTGTTTATGTTTTTATATTTTCTTCAGGTAATGAAAAAGCGTTATGTCCTCTATCCAACTGTTTCTATTACTTTATCGTGACGATTTCCACTATTCAACTCCTACAGTAAGCCACGTTAATGAATTTAGTTCCAATAAGCTACTCTTTGTTTCTGTAGATTAGGTTTCGATTGCAGCTAAAGTGGGGTTTTAGTATAATTTGTTAAGTGTTATCCAATATCATACCTCGACCAATTATCTGCATTCAGTTTATTAAGTTTCTTATGATTACTAGGTCAATTTAAGAGTCATGTTTAGACCAAGAGTTGAAGGGAATAAAGCTTTGAAAGTTTGATAACAGTGTTCCAACCAAATAAAAGTAATTACAAAGTAATCCTTATATCTAAAAATATACAGAAACACTATGGGAAAGGTGGTAAAAACTAATCCAGCCACAATCAATACGTGTCAGCTACAACAAAAATCTTTACGTCAAATGTCGGACGTAATCTTTTTTAAGCGCTCAATCGAGGAATTGAAGAAAAGGATCAATTTCTGCCCATGGAGCATACGTCATGGGCAGGGAAAAGGTTTTATGTTCGGCTTAATCTGCCCCCAGGGTTCGGTGGCCATTAATTAGGTCGGCTGACCGATGTCTTGGCGGTTTTTGCGGCGACAACTGACGTATGTGTTTCTCACAACATTGCTGGATGAGATGATTGGCTTCACGAACCCCTATATCTTCATATTGTTTGGTATTTAGTACATAAAAGTTATTTTCAAAAATTTTCGTTAACCAAATTTGGTTCCAAGTTCTCCGCATAATTTGTGGGTGTTCTTTTTTGGACTTAAACCTCTTTGTTTTTTCTTGTTTTACGCAAACTATATTTTTGTTACTACCAAGTTCTACAAGTTATTTCAAAAATGAGACAATGCACATACAACATGAAGTTTTTATTTTGCTTATTGTCTGCACTCAGGTAGTTTTAGAGGTGAAAATTCCTTTGACAAAATATGCTTAGTTTTATCTTTTTACGATTTTTTACATCTGGCTGTTATTTAGTAGTGTAATACTGATTGACGAATGTAAAAGTATACGTCATGTATATAAGGAAAATAACATTTGCTACTCAGTGCTCTCTAAGTCCCTACTTACCCTGTAAGAGATATGACGTGACGATATAAAAATTATTTAATAATAAATATGGCCGACGCATTGATGACCGTATCGCTGTTAAAATGTTCCGTCAGATAACCTTCAGGCAACATTTTTTAAAAGTAAAACGTACATACGAATGTCTACATTAAGTTCAATATTACAATACTAAATATGACTATGATATAATGGTTGGATTCATTTATTGGCACCCAAAATGCACTGTAAACTATTTACATCAATTCGGTAACTTGCCAGCTCCAGTGCTCAACTAAACCAGATACAGCTACTATATTAATGTACTCGTAAATCATGTAGGATTTTAAATAAATAGAAGTATGGATTAAGTTTAAAAGTACTGAGGCGAGGTAGTTTATTTATATAATAAGAGGCATTCATTGTTAAGACGCCTTGTAGTAATTCACATTGATTTTTTTTTTATTTTTGAAATTTAATATTGTTAATAAGACCTTATAAGAAAAATACGAAAGTGCGCTTACTCTGCTGAAATGGAATACAAATATAAATTTAATTTATATTTCTATAATTTACGTATTCTGATATAATATCTAATATAATGCAGGCAGTGATAGCCTAGTGGTTAAGAATTCAGCCTCTCACTCCGGGGGTCCTGGGTTCAAATCCATGGCGCGCACC
>DWME01009235.1:0-11061 GCA_018244795.1 Parelbella ahira ahira | reverse complement strand
GCAAAAGCTAGTATATCACTTATTTGCGACTAGAGTGTAATATCTCAAATACCTACACTATCTTTCAGGAAACTTTTCGGAATGTTAGAAATCATAATAATTCTATGACTCTTTCGCCCTATGACTCTTTCCTTCTTCACCAAGCTACGCCCGTATAAAAAGTAAAAAAACATTATACGAGTACAAAACAATGAAGGCTAAATATCGTGAGGATGCCTGAGCAGTTTAAAGTTTTCAAAGCTTTTCTTTTAATAATAAGACATATTATAGGTATGTGACAATCTGTACTTAACGATCGCGACAGACTAAGTATACCCTTATTACAGATCATTCTGAGAGGTGACCCGTGTCCAACAGTGGAACGATAAAAGGGTTTATTGAATAATTTTATTTCCAATTTATAATAATTGTAAAAAAACTTGACTTAATAACCTAAACACTCGTTTAAATTTTGTATACTTTAAAAACTAGCAATAATTGCTTTAAAAATAAAAAATAAAAAATGTCAAATAGTATGATAAAAAATCTCGATGGATTGAGTAGCTATTAAATATTATTCCTCTCACGGTAGTGCGAAAGAGACATGTCGCAGATAGAGGGAGATGGAAGGTGATTTGTAGAATAAAAAGATGGTCGCCATTATACGGAAGCTGCAGAACATATAATTATGTTGTTGAGACGCTGATGGTATCGTCTGATGGGCGCAGGCGCCCACCCAACGGACCGTCGACTGGCACCCAGACGAGCCAACTTAACTTTTTTGCTCCAACAACCACTCACTCGTACGTCTATCAGACATTCATTCCCACAGATTAACAAGAATTCGAAAGGTAAATAAATATAAAATGATTGGGATTTTCGTTTTGTAAATTATCTATCACATCAAGATGATACTTCTAAAGGTATTGACCGTCTAACTAACGTATTATTTCATTAATTTATCATTTAAAATAATGATTTGCTGTGCAATATGTGTATGTGCAAAATATATTTTACAGAATATCATTTAAATATTTACAATTAAGATTAGTTTTATAATGACAATCGATGTCATAAATCTTTTTCATATTACATGACTTCCTCCTTCATCTCGTTTAATGCCTTCTATTTTTCTTTTCCCTAGTCATATACATATAAAACTTTTTGCTAACTTTCGCAATAATTGCAATTACGGTCTAGCAATACCCACTCTAATTAGTCCCCGTTACTCATTTACAAAAAGCTATCAACACCTTGAATCTGTGTGTCGCGGATCAATTATTCTGTTTAATAGTTTCGCGAAAAACTTACTCGATTTATTATTTATGTGCTAAAAATAGGGTTGGCAACTAAAATTTACTATAACTATTTCCATAATTTTTGTGAATTTATAGTAACCACTAGTAAGGGTTTTGTGACGTCATATTTTATTTTTATAAATTTATGACTGACTGACTCGAAAGCCCTATATAAAAATATGTATGTCGTTGTATTTTTTTTGTACGAATGAATCGCAACCCCAAATACAGACTCACAATTAACAGAAGTCGTTTCGGTCCTTTTATGTTTGTATCTTGAAATTACATATCACCCATATTGTTGTATTTAATGAATTTTTTTGTGATTTAAATAGACGTTAATTACACTCTAGTGTATTAAGACATGAGTGCTGATGTGTGTGCTAATGATGATGATAGGCGCAATTTTAATTTGACAAATAAATAAATTTATCTATGTTTTCCTAAACTCAATTAATTGTATTGTTTAATAAACGTGCTTATTAGCCTTTGAATGTTTGAATGAAATGTTGATCGTACTACATGTATTATCTGTTTATATAATATTATTATTATTGTTAAACAGTCCTTTATTAATTTTAACGAGGAAACAAATAAGTAAATAATGTAAATTGCAATCAATCCTTATATGTATACCTATAATGACATTACTGAATTTTATAATTGAATCCTCAATATCTATCAAAATAAAAGGTACCGGTTTATAACAGAGATTACCAATAAAATTAAAAAGGTTCTATTCGTACGTTTCTGCTAACCCTACTTATGTGGCGATTTCAATGAAGCGTCGACTGATAGCGATCGCCCCGCGTACCGCCAGCAGTGCACTGAACCCGATGGCAAGTGTACATTGAAGCTTATTGATTTTGTCATTACTTAACACAACAATCGCTCGTTAATGAGCATTTTGCTGTTAGTACGCTGAGGTATTATATATAAGCATAATAAAACGCCTGTATTTCCTTCAAGAGGTAGGCAGAAGAGTGTAGCACTCCCACGTTATACCCGTTATGTTTGACGTCTCATGGAAAAAGGGGTACTTAACTCTGTAATAAGGGAGTATTCGATAACCAACTTGAAACTACATACTAACATGTACTAACCGATCAAGCGGCACTAGAATCCTGCAGTCAGTTATAAATTATTAACTATTCATACTGCACTAAAGAAACTGACACTAACAGTCCTATTCCTAATGTTCCTTATCGAGGTTGGTTGCGGATGTCATGATGATGATGATGGGCGGTATTGGCCATTCGCTGCTACTGCCTCTTCGTTTGATAGGTACTTTCTTCACGCTAGAAAAGAAACCAATTCGGAGGGTACATCAATTACTTTGTGAGCTCGCGATAGTAAGACGCTGTTTCTCATTAGTCCTCTCGTCACACACAGTCTATGCTATTCACTGATCTGACACAAACAAAGCCTGTGTTGTTTCCTAGTTTATGTTTAATTTAGTATCTGATAAGATAAAATGATAAGATAAGATAAACACGTTGGCAAAACTCACGACCATCTGATCCCAAACTAGGAGAGCCCTTACAATGGTATCCACACAGTTGATATATAATATTATGTAGATATTATAAATCTCTAAATATATATCTACGGATAAAATAATTACGTCTTAACTTGGGATAGTGCAGTGGTTAGTGAAATCGGAGTTTTGGGTTCGCTACTCGTTAAGAACCAATATTTGTGTGATGTGCACTACATAGATGCTACTTACATTCTAAGTATTTCACCGGATACACTAATACTAATGTCATTTCTAACACTATCATTGCAATCCTCATACATGCTTATCGAATAACTCTTGACTCTCTGGTTCTCTAATAAGGCCTTTGCAATTTGTTTCCTAAATTTTGCTTATAGAACGAAATAAAATTTTTAGATTGTCAACCTTTTTATTATTTGATTTGTTAAACAATCAAAAGTGAACACCGATTTAAATATAGTTTATAATAAAAAAACGATTATTTTATGATAATAAGTTACTATACCAAGATCTTTAATGATAACGCTTATCAAGTGAACACAAACTCCAAACCCGAGAACGAGTGGGATCCCGCCGCAGACCGACTGGCGATTCATGCAGTTTTTTCAACATCCCAAAACAGAGAGGCGTTTTTGCCGCTGTGAAGGGGAGAGTGGCAAAAAACGAGAAGGGAGCCTGATTACAAACTTTATTATGAAATGACATTGAATTAATACGAAAGGCCACCTTGCGGTGCTCATTAACACAAATGGATTCACGAGTCGAGTCGCGCGGACAATAAAAATCGCATTTACACACAAAAAAAAGAAACGTGATTAATGATACAGAGGAAAAGTTTACCTACAACGCGTGTAGCCGCTGACACAGCCGTCGGCGGACCCGGCAGCAAACTCACATTTATATAGAGCACGGATTATACATCGCTACCGTTCTATAAAGTTGATTTGGGTTTATTTATTTTCTATAATGTGGTTACAATAGCTGGATAAAATAGCATGTTTCTCAGGTTAGCTATAATGTTGCTAGTAAATATAGTACGCATACTTAATAATAATTTTACAAGCCAAAGATAACACAAAACAAAGAAAACGTTAGAAATGCCTTTGCAATAATTAGATATGTTAATATTTATGATGATTTGCTATACCTTCAATTAAAAAAACAATTCCTTTATCATTTCTTTGTTCGTTACGTAGATATTGCTTTTTAGAACGAACAGGATTAAGGGAATTAAGGCTATGATGTACTTCTTTCTAATCAAATTTACATAAAACATATTGTTACATGTACAAAAACTTACTGCTATTACTTGCCAATAAAAAAAAAAAATTGACATTAATAAACCAAGAAAAGACTACAACTAGACAGTCAGAAAGAAAAGAATACAGTTGCGTGTGCAAAGAGATACGTCAATTATGAGATAAATACTCTAATCATTGTTACTACCGCTAGTTATAGTATTGATTTATGACGAGTAAAGATTTAATTGTTTAATTACGGCATACGTCCACGATGACAGTCAATAGACGGCTGTAGCCGTAATTTATTGCGTCCTATTCTTATAATTGTCTCGATTCTTTACATGTAACAACAGGC
This sequence comes from Parelbella ahira ahira, assembly GCA_018244795.1. Lineage (NCBI taxonomy): Eukaryota > Metazoa > Arthropoda > Insecta > Lepidoptera > Hesperiidae > Parelbella > Parelbella ahira. The sequence continues at coordinate 6,690 of DWME01009235.1, read as the reverse complement.
AAGACTGGAAAAATGCTGGCGTATATTAAATAAAAAAAGGTTACAATTAATGATATATAAACGATAATTAATTAAAGGATTTTTTCTATAAACAATATTTATTTACTTATAGTTTGTGTATACAAAATATGGAAATATATGTATGTGTAGTAAGCAATCGTGAAAGGGACGGTAATAAGGTACCGCATATTTTCCTAAGAAATGTGCTCTATTAGAGCTGTAACAGGAAATGCGATATCAATATTAAATTGGCGAGTAGGTATCTATATATGTATGTTTAAATGTACCTACTCGTATATGTAAATGTAAATACAAATATGTAATCTATTATATTTTAATATACGGATATTGAAAGATTCTGACTGATATTGAATTTGGTCGCAGACAAGTATTTCAAGATACCATCACATATGAATTTGAATTTATACAAATAGACCTGTATCAAACAGCGTATAGGAACTGGTTTACAACATACATTCAGACACGCGACAATAATCAGTAAAGACTTAATCAAGCACTCACGTACTCACTCAAAGTACCCAATGAAAATCTTTAATGACAGTGCGTCAAACAACACGACGGTGTGTCACCGAATATCACTAGTCACACAGTATTACGATACGAATGTAATGCGGCCGTCATTTTATGATGTACACGATAAAACGTGGAGTCCTACCAACGACTACACAATCCGATAAACACTGAAATTACGAAACAACACGTCACTACTCTTTTATCTCTGTCATTTTCGACGTACGAACTTTCTGTGGGGATTATTTTATTAATCATTCGCATTTTGTTATGTTAAATGTATGATAAGTGATTGTTTACATTGAAAGGAAGGTTAATTACACATTTTACTTTCAGTGTACACTAGAGTGATTCAAGATCGTACATAAAAACATATCTATAGGGAACAGGGGGACAATACATATGTATGATATACATACATATGTAGGTATAAGATAGAATTTAGATCTAATGGGCTTATTACGGTATTAATACAGCCTTACACAGTCTTAGTGACTTGATCTGTTAATTGAATTGCATTATAACTAGTTCTGCCATATCGTGTAATGTGTGAAGGGAGTTGGAACCTTCGTAAGAATTCGTTTATTGTTGAATGCCTTTCGCTTTAGTGTTGATCTTAATTGACTCATGGGAATTGTGTTTTCGATTGTCACATAGTAATGAAAAAACATAGTGTTTCAACTCTAAATGAATCTCAATAAACTCTGCTAACATTTTAATGTAAGCAGAGTTTCATTAGTTGGCAATTCAAAACTCAAACTTGGAACTCTTATTTTTAGCATCAATAATTTTATATTTTTAATTTTTGTTTCGAAATTCTTTGTTGCCAGGCAGACTCTACTATTTGTGCCTAGTGTGTAACAATAGACTCATCCCATTTTTTTGCATGTTTCACATACAATTTTATACGCTTAACACTACATTTTATTTTATTTATTTTACAAGGGACGTAACTGGAGAAACTCTTTCGCCTACCCCTGAGGGAAATACATATGGGATATGACGTTATCTTAATTTGTTACCTATATTGTCAATGCTTGCTTATATTTAATTAAGTTATCGCTATTTTACTCGACATTTAATTCGAGCGGTGACAGTTATGTAAGTAGTCATCCATAATCAGTTTATCTATGCCACTCAATTATATAAAGTAGCGCTGAACGGTAGAATAGAGCTATAAAGACTAGTTTATTACAATTGCATTCTCTTCCAGTTCTCATTACCGCATGGTAACTATTGGTTGAACATCTGCATTTTAATTGAAAAACTTCGTAATGTTGGTGGTCCTTTAATCATTTTGCTATATTATAACATGGCGGATGATGAACTTTGCGGTTAGCTAGTACTACTTCAGATCTAGTGACTTCAGTATTTAAGTTCTATAGGAACAAGGACGGAAATATCCATAATTTATATTTAGTAAAAAACGCCAAATTAATATATTGTATGTACACTATTGTAAGGACGTTTTTATAACATATATTAAAAACATTTTTAAACCGTTCGCATAAAAGACTACAACTAAAGGATATTGCGGGGTATGTTGCTTACTTTATATTTAATATTGATTTTTTTTGTGGCATTACCACATATTGCAGTTTACATAAGTATGATTATATAATTTATACTTTGTTACGGGTAATCACTTGAATATACGGATGGTAATCTTGTGTGGTTGGTCTTGTTATTGTTAATTTAGTTCAGTCTGTGTATTCCATTGTAACTTGACCAATGGTTAGTGACCTTGATATATTGGACATGGGTCTCATATAATAATGAAAATGGTATTTACTTGACGTATACTCCATAATAAGAATTATGATACAGATGTTTAGCACTAATTTCTCCAATCCTGCGCCGCAAAGGAGCTGACGTGATGGTGTAATAATAAAAAAAACATTCCACAACACTTTTTCCTGTAAAACACTTAGAATGTCCCGTGACTGTCGGCTGACATTTCAACGCAAATAGACATAAAGTGTGTATGAGAACCTAAAACTGTTTGCGTCATTGATCACACACAACCACACTGGAAGATCCACGGGCTCCCGATGCGTGGATAACGAGGGCCAGTAAGTGGTCAGCGGATGACGCAGCAGTATGGGCCGGCGCCAGCCTCTCCGTGATTACAGCTAATAGTGGACAAGGGCACAGGTTGGTCAGACACTCCATTTTTGAAATACCTATGTAATGAAGCTAAAGGAATTTTGATTTTAGACAGGGTAATTGTGAATCAGTTGTTTTAAATTTAGAATGATAGTTTAAAAATTATACGAATTAACTAGTTCTAATTGGAACAAAGCTTTTAGGGGACAACCTTAGAATATTTTTTGATTTGTTAATAATACTGCTTTGTATAATGATATGAAAAATAATTACGCTATATTTTATTCCTCAGTTGTACGATTCATTGTTAGTGAAGCCCACTGCTGAAGTAAAAGTTAACGTAGCGGAGACTCTGACTAAATTTGTATCAGGTGACCTAGTATGTGGTTGACCCATGATATTATTATTTATCAATAGATGGCAGAACCTTCGGTACAAGACACGCACTAAAACTAAACACGCATCCCTACAAAAGTCACGTAGGTACAATGCTTCAATCCCGTTATTGCGATGTGGTAAACACATAGACATTAAATTGATCGCCCTGTTTTCCAAGTAATGAATGCAGTCGAGTCTCTTCATCAGTAATTATTAGGTATGACTTTATCAATGAGAGTAATCAAAGGATGTTAATAGAAATATTATGAATGAATATAATACGATAAATTCTTCAGCTTAGACACATAGGTACTTAAATAGAATGCGGTATACTTTATTGAGCTTTTCTGAATAAGTTTATACTAAGATTCCTATTCCTCCATTCAAACTGCCCTTTATATATCTTTGTAACTTTCTTTGATGCTCCCTGCCGACCCCGTAAGATACTTGGCAAGACTATATAATAATGTCAGTAATTTACTTATACGAGTAAATAGAGAAAAACTGAAGATGACTGGCTTGCTTATGTATTTTTTTATACATTTTGTTTTATAAACTTTAGTATTTCAATTACCAATTTGGTGATATTGCGTAGTACTACGTCTGTGTGATTATTATCGAGTCAAAGTTAGATTCTATAAGACGTCTGAGAAAATAGAAGACCAATATAATCAGTATCTGCTCACTCTGGCATCAAGAACTTACAATTACTGCTTCGATATGGGTATTTCCGAAGATTATTTCATTGTTACATTTGGTAGAGAATGTCTCATGTTCATAGAACAACAACACATTCTTCCAAGCAGCTTCCGGCCATATCGATTGAGATAGAGTAACCTTATTGATGTATCTAACTCGGACTTCAGATTTTTTGCGTACGACTTGATCGCTCACTGCAATAGCTATATAACATGTATGCTTCGTGTAATAATCAACAAATACTACTATCCCAACACTTATCGATTCAACGATCAGAATTGTATCTACATTTATCCAAAAGTACATTAGCTGTTACAGTCCGGTGTGAGTGTCGGCCGATCTCACGGGGCGCTCGATACACCGTATCGCCCGATCAGTATTTACACGCGCGTCATCGTCCCGCTATCGGCGTCAACGTCTGACAGATACACGACGACTCTATCTGCGGAGTATCACGATGTAGAGTATCTTGTACGATGTAGAGTAGGTATCTAAGCGATCGATATAACCATACAATGAGTGTATTTGCCATTAACATCGCTCGTGTACATGATTTTTACGGTAAAAGTGTTGATATTCTTATTATAATTACTTTATGACCTTTAACAAAATCGTCATTATCAACCTGGGTCAATTCTTATTGGACTTAGGTCTTCTCTGTGGAGGTTTTGTTTATAGTCGCCACGCTGAACAAGTGGATTGGGGATGTAGATGATGTGAACACAACGATTCGCTTTAAACGTTTTATTTAGCTTTAAGCATGTAACAAATCTAAATCGGGATAGTTTTATATTTATTTTATTATTTAGTATGATGAAATTGACTGCAAAAGTGAAGGAAAACATCACTCAAAGTTGAAAATTGAAATTTTCTTAATACATTAAACAACATTTTACCAAGGGGCAGTGTCACTGTACAGTTGCTTTTCGAACATTAAACCTACATATTCATATTACCCACTATTTCTACCATTTTATAAACAGAAGTAATTTTCCACAAGTTTCCGCTGGCGCCACAATCGCCTGTGCAAAATATTACATTACTTGTAATAAGCACTAGAAATTATAACCCTATTTCGTAAGAAAAGGCTTGCGTTCGACTACAATCTCATCTGATGGAGCGCTATATGTAGCCTAGGACGTAGTACGCTTACTTAGAAAGTGCCAATTCACACTTGTCTTGAATAATTCCAGGTTAAATTATTGAAAAGATTATGAGTGATGAATGATTTATACCACCTACCTTGTATCTTGCGGGATGTAAGTCGTGACCTGCTCTTGCTTCACACGGCTAAAACAATATTAATGCAATTGCATTTATATTAATTCATCGATTCTAGGTCACCGGTTCCACGATATTAGAAATGGTTCAAACGAATGGAATGACATATACAGATTATGGCAACACAGGTAGAGCCTTTAGTGATACAGTTGTTATCTGTGCTGTTTTATTGATCGCACTTTGCATAAACAGCAGTATGTAATAATTAAACCTGGCAACATTTTTAGAATGGGTAGGATCGCCTTTCTTGTTGGCCTTTTAAATCAGAAAATCATTTAGCAAGAGTTACTGTAAACCAGAAGTAATAGACAATGGTGGTGATCCAAAAGTTTTTTTTAATTCGACTTAGATAATTCTGATTACATGTAGAATAATTAACAGATTTTGATTATACCCAAACCACTAACGTGATCTTACACAGCTTTAGTGAGATGCATTACACAGGTACATTCTAACATCAACGCTGCGATCGGGTATCGAACCTTGTACCAAATCACGTTCATATTAAAATGATGTCAGACAAAACAATATTTCATATGGAAACAATTTCACCGACCAAAATCGCCGATAACATCTAAGCGGGAATTCTATCAGACCGTAATGTAATCTATCTAACCGTGCTCTAAGCAATTTTACGAGGATCATTCCGAGGTAAGAATTCGCAATTTTTACATATAACTAGATATCAGATTGTCTTTTATTGTATTCCGCATTCTGTAATAGTCATAACTATTGTCACCCAAAGGAAATCCTATTGAGCTAATTGAATTTTGAAATCATCATCACCGACCCTTTTATCTATTTACATTGATAGACACAGATCTTCTCTTAGAACAAGAAGGATTAAAATTAATTTGTAACATAACAGATCCTTCCCTATTATAATTTACTTTAACAATGATCGTTTGGAAATTTACCAACGTTTCGCTATATTAAATAATATCACGACATCTTCGGCGGCACTAATAGTTAAGTTAGAATATCAACAATTATAAGCTGATATAACGGCAACACCATTTTTTCCGGCTGCAGCCAACACGAAAGTAAATAACCCCTATTTATGTGCATTGGGGGACATAATCGCCGCAATCTATCTAGATTTTCCCGATGCGCAAGCGCAGCCAGATCTAAAAACTGGCCGTTGCCATACCGGCAGCGATAATCGATGGCTCCGTACAAAATTGCCGCCATTTAATAACTGTATTGGGTTTTACGCACTCACATCTGTACAAAAACTTCTCACTGTTTATCGAACTGGCCGATCTTCACGTCCGTATTCAGCAATTAATACCAATAGATGGCGCTGAGAACGGGTATTAATAAAACGTTAGCTGTTTAGACTTTTCAATGGTCACTTAGGTGGAAAGAAATCCATTTAGGTTATATTTATTGTTTCTAACTCTGCAACCGCCTGGTTACGCACTTCGTCTTGGAAGACGTATTGCTGTGAAAAGTTGAATTAACTGGCCCTTAGGGACATTTTGCTGGTCATATATCAATATAACACTCGCTTATACACACATATAACCATGGTCACTGTTCTAGAAAGTTTTGTGTTAAGAAAATTTTTCTTAGTAGTAAGTTTTGTTATGAGTTGAAATTAATTGTACATATTGTAATATATAAATAAGAAAATTATCTATTTGAATGTATGACGAAGTATGAGAATTGCAACTAATGTGTCAACTAAAATAT
>DWME01009234.1:0-11061 GCA_018244795.1 Parelbella ahira ahira | reverse complement strand
ACCACCTATTCCATGGGACTTAAACGTAACTGGTGAAACGTGAGGGTGTAGTACACCCCTACGCCTACCCCTTCGGGGATTACAGGCGTGATGTTACGTTACATGTGTTTGTGATCATGATCTGACTGCATATTTGTACATATGAATTTCATTATTATTGACATTCACGAATTTCGGATTTCTCTATTCATTGGAATTTAATAATGCAATTAGAATTAATGAAATACTATAATATAATAATATTTTCTATTGATTCTTTTAAGTCTGTTGTAATTTGTAATTAAATAAATAATTATATGTCCTCCACCTGAGCATGAAACTTTTGTTACTTGCGCGAAAATTCACAATATTTTCACCTAACATAAAGTAAAGTTATGGAAAAACCTTTATGATGAGCCAAAACCTAATTATTATAATATTTAAACTAAGCCCATCTTTAGGATTGTATTATTGAAAATGTCACAACTTCGTGATAAAACTAATTAGAAATTGGGACATTTACCTCTCCGCGCGCGTGTCCACGCGATAATAAAACTGCCTTTCTTCCATTCGGAAGATTTTATCAACAATTACGAATGCTTACTCATTGCTACTGATCATTACTGGCACTCTGTTGACAGGACTCTGAATAAATATTAAATCAGGTGCAAGCGCGGTCACGTGACAGGCGGCCATCAAGGAACAAGAACGTGACGGGCTGTCATCAATCTGAAACGAATTTTAAGTAGTCGTGTTAACGTTTAAATTGCGTTAGCCATAGGTTTAAGTTCAAAATATTTCCGAATTAATTTATTTTTCATCAAGTCAAAGTAAAATGAACTATAAATTTCTGTTCTTACTGTATGAATTTAAAAAGAAAAACAAAAGCTCAGCGGACAATTAAAAAAACTGATTATAATTACAAAATACATAAGGTTGGAAGATAGTGTAAAATCAACTTTAAGAACTGGCGTTACGGATAAATTTTAAATAAACTGCTCTATTGATCAAAATTCCTTTGATAGGGTTTCAAATTTGGAGCGTGACTCATTAAACTGCCTAAAAGTTTCAGCTTGTAGGTAGTTTGCGTATAATTACTCGTAGGCTTTCATTATTGGGTACGCGCCAAACGGAAAAGGGTCGTTATTAATTTGAAAAATTTCTTTTAAATCTCAATCTCACATGGGGTAGGGGGTCCCTACAGCGAGGTATAAAAGGCGGGTTAGCAATGGGTTAATGAAAGTATGCAAAAAGACCGTTTTATACGTTGACGTCGTTTTATTTTATGTTAATACGTCTTTTCCAGGCGATGTGGTTACAACATAGCTATTACATTAAAACCATAAAATGAATTTTAACAAAAACAAACGATGAAATCATTGCGAACATCTCAAGCCATTTGCCAGCCGACCACTGTTTAATATAAAACTCATGTGATTATATGCATTTTACCAACACTAATGCCGACCACTTGAGATAACAGACGGACAGACCGACCTCCATTTTATTTATATTATCTACAACTAAATATATATCATTTGAATAAATTATCAATCGAATACAATATGGCGTAACTAATTGTTTTGATATCAATAAAGTTGCAACTTTATTATATCGATATAGAGCACGAATTCACGCGGAGCGGACTCCGCGGATTTGCAAAAAAGAGAGATAATGAACTGGGTTGATAGAACCGGCGCGCACCGGATCGTCGCCTGGCCCCATTACGTGTCAATCGCGAAACTAGATAGTTTATATCGGTTGACATAAAACCATGTGACGCAACGTAGCCAGTGACATTTTTATTCTCTATCGTTTTTAAGATCGGCACTTTCACTACCACTTTCTAAGCTAACATTAAAGTAATTTATCTCCTCAAATGTTACTTACTCTATTAATTACACATAACGGGCTGATTATTGTTACGTTGCTTACATAACTTGAGTGTGTTTTGTAACTACTAAAGTGACAGTAAACGAATGTAACACTGTTTAATTGCTATAAATAATGCATTCATGTGAATTATTTATCAAAATATCTATCTTGTTTGCCAAAAGGCCGAAATAAAAGATTCGTTGATTTGTTTTTTATTTTAATTATGCATATTTATATTTCCTTGACCGATAGTATGTATTTATCTATTTTGTTCCACATAATGGTCTTATCGTGTTAAATATATCTGACATTTTGATACGGTATTAACTGAATGTTTTTGAAATATCTTACCAAATGCGAACACGATTAGTCTTAAGCAACAAAACAAAATTTTATCAATTCTGGTTTTAGTAAAGTCAATTTACAAGGAGCGACTTAATTAAAGTCTTAACATTGATATGATAAAAATATAAATTATGTTGGACTAATTATAGCAAATTAGTTATATTACTTGCGTTTGGATGTTAAATAAAATGTGCCCAAATAGTGTATGTATAAACAATCAACAATATCGCCTTCAACTTATCTCCTTCCACTGGTGGATCAGGCCATTCCTAATAAGCGCCAGCGCGCAAGTGTCTTACCTTTGCGCATCCAGCACCTGTCTCCAGGCTCTTGCGCATCCTGACACTACACATTAATGGACAAAATGTGAAGACTTGTTAAATTCCTATGAGAGTCGATGACACGTAGTACCGCCGCAGCTAAATATAAATAGGTCACAGATATTGCAGCGGGCAGCAGCAGCGCACATTGTCTTGTTGTTGTAACACTACATAATCTATTCTCATTACTACAAGCTCGCTGATTGAATTAATGGCACTTTTATTGAACACTGGCCTCGCTTATATTTACATTTCCTGGATGGCGAGAACAATAAATTGTAGGTGTTATGTGGAGCGTTAAAAAAAATGTCGCGTTTATTTTGCTTTTGTGAAGACATTTCTAGATCTTTCTAATATTCGAACAAAGAGTACTAAAGTTCAGTATTTATTGTAATTGTAGAACTGTAGGTATGTAGATAGAGTCGTGTGGGGGTTGAGGTGAGTGGGAGCTGTCGCTATGAATATTTCTGCCACGAATTTGTATGTGGATTGTTAAGGGATGTTACAAGCCAGTATCGAATTATAGGATATTATGTCTGGTGTAAAGACCAACTTCCGATCTTAATAGGCTGTTGTTACAAAAATCATAAGAACCAATTGTGTGGTATTGGTAGGTGTTATATAATGGTATAGTCTACAAACAAGAATTACAGAAGGAACTCCTAAGTCTTATGATTTCGTTGTTTTTACCACGCTTATTTAGAATACAGGACGAGGTCACAAAATAGCAAAAAATGTACTCGGTATTGTCTAACGGTTTATTGTCTACTGGCTAATTTCCTATCAATATAATGAAGAAATAGCAGGAGTGATGTGGTATTTAAACGTGTATGTAAATGGCAAAACAATAAGATTACCTTCTATAATAAAAGATCTGGAAAACAGGCTAATGGTCCATGTCACCCAGATAATAAGTGGTTAGTTTTACAAATACGGTCCACGCCTGTGATCATCATTAATCCTTCTAACGTTCCACTGCTGGACACAGGCTTCCTTCAAAATGAGAATGGTTAAGACCATAGTCGGCCCGCTGGCCAAATACGGGTTCCATATCGCATAAGCTTGCCGTTGTGCGGCTTTTTAAAGCGAGATTCAAACTGTTGATTTGGTATAGTCCGCAAAGATTACCGCGTCTCGTAGTCTAACTCTACTTATCTAGCCTTGTTGTCAACACAGAATTTTATTCTGCTCTCCAGTTGTTGCACGTATCCCGTTTTTATCCGAAAGGCTAAAAAGTGGAACATCTTAAAGACGTCCTTTTCAAAGCTAGGGTGATTGAGCTTTTTTTAGCCATGCGTGGGCATCTTAGGATGCATCTGCGCTTTCTATCTGGTGAGATTTTTTCATAAAACGCTACTCTATATTTAAAAATACTTTTATATTACTATGAATTACCTTGACAACACTAAGAGTCTGTGTAATAAGAATACTAAAGTTAAACATACAGACATTCCTTATACATACATATTATACATTCCTTATCAGTAGGTTTTCGTGTAGTGACGCAGATGACCGCGAACGAGATTACGATGTGACGGTCTCGGGTTTGTATCTGTGACCTTCCCTGGATAGGAATTATTGTCCATATTTGGACAACATCTTTATATGATTCCAAAGCACTTGGTTACAAGGATAGTGGGAACCAATAAGGAGAATTCATTTAAAAAAAAATTACAACCATTAATATATTATTTTATTTCCTTCTTCCGCCTGATTTCGTTGAGTTCTATAAATGAACAATACTGTAAGAAAAAAAACGCAACATCACGCCTGTAATCCCCGAAGGGGTAGGCAGAGGAGTCTAGTACCTACCTACACTCGCACGTTTCACCAGTTACGTTTAAGTCCCATGGAATAGATGGTGAGCCTATTGCCGTACACCGGGTACAATTCCAGACTCCGAGTCATTACTACAAATTCTAAATCAGAAAAATCTAATAGCACCCGACCCGGGATTTGAACCCAGGACTTCCCGCGCTTGCAACCACTCGACTAAAGAGGTAATCAAAGTCTATCCGTCAACCCTAAAAGAACATTTTATTAATACGACGTAAAAATAGAATTTTATCCAAACATTATAATTTAATATGGTTTACATTTTGGACGACTCTGTTTGTTAATTCGTTAATTAGTTTATTTGAGTTTCATTAATTTTTGATTTTAAATTTTATTTAACTGTTACGTAATCTTAATTTTGATTGGCTGGCTCGTTGGTCGAGAAGTTGCAAACGCGACTGCCGATCAAGGGGTCAGGTGATGGAATTTTAACTTGAAATTCCCTTTAATATTCTCGATTTGTGCCCGGTATTCGCAATAAGCCAACTGTTGAATCGTAGCAGTATACCACAGGAGCGCAGATAGGCCTCTCTTAATCAACAAATCGTTATTGCGCCCTCTTCCCGCCTCGTTGTCTTGTTGCTTGCTTGTGTTGTTTATCCTATCGTAATAACTTTGATTTTCAGATGAAGTCTACATTTAGATAGATACATCGCCAGCTTCCGTTGCAGTAAGTAAGTAAGCTTGCCAGTCAGAAAAATACTAGATTTCTTAGAAAATTCTTTCAGTTTCCAAAGGTTATAATCATGCAGGTTATAATAATTGCCAAATAACAGCAAAGCTTTTACTCAAAATGTGTGAGATATTTGCACCGCAATAAATGTGACAAAAAGTATAAGAAACGGTACATGTACATATATCTTCAAGAAAACAAATTTTGTTATTGTAGTATGGAAACATACTATTTCAGATTGCTTTACGAAATAATTGCAAAAAACAATATTTCTAAAAATAGTAATCACGCATTATCGCCAAACATGAATAGAAAAATGTGACGTAACAGAAAAATAACGAGTAAACATAAAAACAGAGGACATAATACGAGGTTAAAAAAACGTAATTACATCAAACGTTCTTGAATTTTATTGTTCAACGTTTGCATTAGCTATTATTTATTTTAGTGTAAAAGAAACTAAAGCCAAATCATCGATTGCCACAAACATCTTGCCGGTCGAGTATTTTTTTATTCAGGCTACGTCACCAGCGGCCGCGTAGGCGGCCAATTTAGTTGTTTACGTACTAAAACTACAAATGCTAACAGGAATGTAGCAAAACAAGGTCAAAGAACCTAGATTTTTGAATAAAAAGACCGCCATTCCGATTAGTTTAATGGCTAAGGTGATGATATAAATACGTTTGATTCAACGTTTCTCCGCTAGCCGAGGCGGGCCAGTGCGACGCGATTAAAGTTTTTATTGGGTAATTGTCCCATTTGTCTCGGAGTGCCCTCATAATATATTGACAGCGTGTGCGTTTTATACTATTAAACTACTTAAATTAAAACGTACAAGATTTAGAGCTATCTTGCGATCTTCCATGTATTTTTACTTCCTATGTGACTTGTTACAAGAATTCATAATTTGAGTAGATCGATTGGGGCGTAGAAACCAACGGATTTAAGATTGAGCCTGATTATTAGTAGCTTTAAATACTTTTTGAATTCCTCTAACGTTTTTTTATAATAGATTTAGTGGATTACCAGGTCATTTCATATCATGTGACGATCTGATAATCCACTGAATCTTTTGACTGCTATTCGGTATTAGTATCCAATGTCTTATTGACCGGAGGCTATCGGTTACAGAAAAAACATACGAGATAAATACGTCGCCTCCCCTGAGGATTGACGTTTTATTTGATACGTGAGGGAAATCTTCGAAGGATACCCCTAGCTGTGGGGGAGCTGAAAAAGTAATGTGGCATTTCTACCCACCATCCCACCTTAGGGGCCGCCCAACGCATATAAAGAGGCTCTGAAATCTCCATACGAATTCACAGCAGATTCTTATACAGGCTAGTAGTCCTCGATTATATGTAAAGGATTTTTTGCAATTACAATCAGCTCTCGCATTTCCGGAGCGGTCTACACAACACCAAGCAAGTTCTCCAATGGGGCTATCAAAGAATTCGAGAATCACTGAGATTTTCTAAGCGTGTTTATCTACCTTATCCTTAAAAAACTGATAAAGGGCACTAGTTGGTGATTGAAATGGACCGAGATGTGGGGTTTCCATAATGTGGAGATTGCCAAAAAGCGTTCTCTTGGAGCAAGGTGTGTTATTGGCAGTCGGAGATTAAGGTCTACGTAAGAATAGGTTAATTATTATTATTAAGAATAGGCTTGGTATAAGTTCGCACTTAATCATCAGTCATCGCTGATTTATGGATTAGTTGGTCCGAATTGGAAATATTCATTTCAAACTTTTTAGACTCTTCGAGTCGTCTCCTAATTAACAGAATTTCTTATGATCGTCCAATCATTAATTTTTTATACAACAAACCTTTGTTAGTACCTAGCAAATCAAAAGCGACGTCTGCCATCAGAGGCCAGTTCTAAAATTTTCAGCGTCGAAAAATCACAGGCATAAACAAATATTGTTATAGGACCTTTACCCAGACAACATTTGTTTAGCATTTTCTTTACCATTGTTTTTAAAATATAAAAATAATCATCGATGATTACTTTAGAAAAACAAGCGTTCAAAATAAAGGACTTTTTCCAAAAAGATGTAAATTGATCAGGAGCAGTAATTAAACTCACTTGAGCTCCATTAGTGTAAAAATATCTTTAACAAGGGCGAATGTGTGAGACAAATTAATTTGCACAATATGTGCCCACTTAACACCAATTAACGCCATGTCTTATTGTTTAAAAGTTGCGAGATACGTAATTTTAGAGTCAAAGAACTCAATTTTAGAGTCGAGCGACACAATTTCAGAATAGTTACAACAATTTTGAACTATATTTTTGTTACGGATAAATATGTACAACGATTTTTGTTACTAAAAGGCTTACATTCTTCGAACATGGATGACAGACAATTAAAAAAAAATGCCAAGGGAGACAAAACACTCCAAAACCTGTCTTTTGTGTGATGAGAGTGATGACTGTGGAAGAAGCACTTCAGTTGTGTAAGGATAGTAGATTTTTGGCACTCAATGCTTTCTATCTACTCCTTAAGGGACGTAGTCTGGTACGAAGTAATTAAAGTAAGTAACAAAATTTGGTGTTTCTACTATCTCCGAATCGACATCGTAATTGGTAATTGTTAACATTATGAAGCAGTAAGTCGTGGATGACCATGGGTCTACTTTATGGTGATGTAAGTAAAAAGACTATTAGGTAATAACTATGACGTTTGAGGTACCTAAGCCCTAGTTATAGTTTTGCTTTGAGCATAATATTTTTCATATCTCTAAATTTTTTTATGACTGCCACTACCTAAACAATGAAAGCATATATTTTAATTTCTGAATCAGACTAATTAAAATGTACAAAATATTAGTACGTACTAGAATATACTAAATATAAAAAATAATTTAACGGTAATACCAAAGAAGCAAACAAAGATAATGGGGAATTAAGGCACATAGGGTGGTGCAGTTGTGATAGATGTCGTGTTTTTGGGCCAACGATATATATTTCAAATAGTAGGCCTTTATTTGAAAAATTAAAAAAGCGTTGGCAGCTAATCATTTTGATTCGGAAATCGTTGCGTTGTCTCTCTTGTCATTTCTTCGTCAACTATTTTTCCTACATTTTCTGTAATATATTTATTGACCCTTTCATTTTTGTAATGGAAACCGATTAATAAAGTCAATACTAATATTTCACAAGTCAATATTGTTAGGTGTTCAATACAAATAATTGTGCCATTTTTAATCCAACAAGTCCCTTAAACTTCGATGAAATTATATAAAGGCCAGAAGAAGCTAGGAAACTCATAGACGGGATTAATTAGAAAACGAATCTTAAATCTAATTAAGTCTTATTAATATCAAATATTCCAAAACAATCTTTGGGAGAATTATTTATTTGCGAACAGATAAAAATGTGGAATTTAAGCACAAAAATTGTTATAGACAATAAAATTATGCTATCGCGAAAACTGAAACCACAATAACAATGTGTATTGTCTTATTACAGGTGCCTTTGTTGCTAAGGGGGATAAACCTTCAGTAACGCTACGAACAAGGCTCTGGCGTGTGCAAATACTGTGTGCGAGCCGAGCTGCTTGAATGATTCATGTAGCCAAGGTCGTTTACCGGCAAATTTCTATTTACCCACACAATGAGCGCCAGAATGGCACCGACACACTCTGTTTACATATTTTTTCATTTAACCATAATTCATACAATGGTCTAATTACCAAACCTGTTTTAAATCCATATAAAACCATTCAACCGCAAACGCTATCATTCATTGCCCCTTCTTCTAAAGTTTCATCTGTTATGTTAATGAGAAACCAGCAATGAATAGCGTTGTACATTGAAGTGTTTTGCAAACTCGTTTCTCTGATACAAGTCAGTTCAACTATTTCAGAAACCACTTGTCCAAATCAGGTGCTCCAGAAGGCTGCTTTTGTGTGTTCATACTCATACAGTTCTGAATGAAGTCATCTGTTTACACTGGATAATTGGATTCTTTCTTTCTGGCCTGAAATTTTTAAATATACGAAGCTTAATGAGTCCTGAGCACACTTGTACGGATCATCGTTATACACGAAACGATGAATAGCGTATCCTAAATAAATTTAAGCGCTTTTACATAGCGGGAATCATTAAGCTGTGAACCGCAAAGACGTCCGTTTCAAACACAACCCGGTTCGAAACGCGGCCAAAAAGTGTATTGAATTTAGCAGGAGAACATTTTTCTTCACAATGAAGTCATACGTAAGCCATAAAAGCACTTTCAGCTTTGTTATTTGCATCTCCGTTAAGAAAAACACTGCAATTCAAATTAAACTTCTCATTGAGTGTATGTATAAAATATTCGGGTTAGGTTTAACAATCTAAGTAACGGATTGTCTATCGGGTATGCATGATGCAGACGCCATGTGATTTTCACATAGAAATGCATAAAAAAATGTGTATTCATCATTGAAGGAAAACGTCTTGAGGAAAGCTCCATAGCTTAGAATTCTTCATAATATTTTCAAAAGCATGTGAAGTATTTCTACTTAGCCAGCCTAGCAGACAATAGAATGATAAAGCGCTGATAAAATTGATGTTAACATTATTTGTGGTTATACTATAAGTTACAAAAATTCTAAATATTTTTTCCATTTTTTCATTTCACAATGTTCTGCGATGCGGGAACTGCAAGCGAAGGGACATGACCTCATAAAGCATAATAAAAATGCTTTCATTTAATTGACAAAAATGTCTTTTATGAGCAAAACTCCTGTATATGCTCACTTTATATTATACACATGTCTGTACGCACAACATATTTTCTTTATATTATATCCATGGCACCATTAAAATGATGCGTTTCATTCCTCTTTCTTGTCTTTGTTCTTTTGTTAGAATAATCCTTACAAGTGAGAGTATCATGTCGAAGCTGACAAAGATTCTTAAATTAATTTTTAAATTTTAATTGTTGACGCACATACTTTGATTTTATTATCCCTGTACAGAACCCATTAAGAGGACTCGTAATAACTGAGTGAAATGTTACAATTAATATCTCAAGAAACATAGGTATAACTAGCGGTCATATGTTCCACAAAACATTATATATTATTTAAGAAACACCATGATGTAAGAGAGTGGTAAAATGAATTTACTACCAAATTCAACAACGAAAACGTTGAAGTTTAATTAGAAAATGACGAAATCATTCTTTGTTGTTATTTTACCAGTCGAACTATTTGATCCAACGATTAGCGTGTCGGGGTGTTGAGCAAAGATAGGCTTCGATTCTCGGCCGTACAGATTATCGAGGCCCCCACTGTCATTGGGAATCCCATTGGATTTAAAGGTCTATAAATGATAAGCTTTATTATTTTTATCACAGATGAATCACCCAAAGTTATAGTTGTTTGATTTTTATGTCTAATCCATACGATATCTGCTATCAGGCAAATGTTGGATTTAATGAAGTATGTTATATTATGACAAAGAAAAATATAGAGCTGAAATATTCGCTCTTTCTAAGTAATCCTAACGGTCCACCCTATTAATAATGGTATATTTATAGCCTATACATTTCTATACTACCTGGTGGGAGAGGCAGAGCTCTTCTAAACCAAAATGCGTGTATGAAGACAGAGGTGGATGTAGAAGAAGCATGTCTGCTCTGTAAGGACAGATATTTGAGGCTCGGCAGTCTGTTTGCCCCGTAAGGGATCTGGCGTGATGATACAATAATATATTTTAGTTTCAAACTTGCATATTTCATCAGCGCGAGTAAATATTTGCCGCAACACGGGCGCACTGTGCAATCAATTCCTATTTAGCGGCGGCCACGCGGCCTCCGCGCCACCTGAGCAAATTGTATGCGGTGTGCCTCACTCGTGCTGAGCATTCTTCACTGCGATAGGTTAAGAAACTCTGTTCTTTTTTCATTTCAATTATTAGAAAATACAAAAAAAATTCTCGTTGATCGAACGGTTGCAAGCGTGACTGCCCATCAGGAGGTCCCGGGTTCAAATCCCGGATCGGCTACTACTGGATTTTTCTAATTTAGAATTTTTAGTAATGA
>DWME01009233.1:0-11062 GCA_018244795.1 Parelbella ahira ahira | reverse complement strand
GTTAAGAATTCAGCCTCTCATTCCGGGGGTCCTGGGTTCAAAACCATGGCGCGCACCTCTTTATAAAAGTGCGTTTTTAATTTTAAATATCACGTGCTAACGGTGAAGGAAAACATCGTGAGGAAACCTGCACACCATAGAATTTATAAAAAAAAAAAAAATTTTCTGAGGTGTGGGAAGTCTGCCAACCCGCACTTGGCCAGCGTGGCAGACTATGGCCTTGACCCTCTCAATATGAGAGGAGACCCAGTTCTTTAGAACCATCATATTATTTGATTTACACAAAATTCAAGAAAGCACACGACTATTACGATGCCGATAATGATGGTATAATTAATTATTATTAACCTTACTATAGACAACAATTTCTATAAAATTTTATATATTTCATATGAAATGTTTTTATAGCTATCGATTTACTTGACTGATATTACAATTACCTGTAAAAGTAAATAATATCAGGAGACCAAAGATAAATTAAAACAGTGACTAGAATGTCACAAGTAAACGTATGTGTTACATTAATAAACAAGACGGTATAAAGAATAAATGTTATCTGTTACTCGCGTCACCATTTATCCGTGATGTGTTGACACAAGGCATTCTCACAGGGTTACACATTGGGCCGGTAAATGAATGTTTGTTTACCGAATCGAAGTATATATGTATGTATGTATGACTTTGAAAGTGAACAATTCATTCATTTTTCATTCATCATCAGCCTACTCTCGTCCATTGCTGGACATAGGCCTCACCAATGGCACGCCACTGAGCTCGATCTTCCGCTCTTCGCATCCAACCACTGCCAGCCACTTGAATGAAGTGAACAATTGTGTCGTGCAATTTGGAAAGAGAAGTATTAATGTCATCTTTTTAGTACTCGAAAATCTCATGGAAGATGTCTTAAATTAGTGTAGTCACTCTTTTTGATTTTGTGCACCTTTCATAATTACATTTGTATCTTTTATTGTTTTGAAAAAGAAACAGGACGCTTTACTGTGTTTAATTAACTTCGTCTATTAAATTTCCCCCTAAATGTAGTGGCTTTTTGGTCTGAACCCGTATTTTTTTCAATTTCATATATTAATACCTAAAGAAAATTGTCTATCTAGAATACAGTTGCTACGTTTAAACGAACAATCAAATTAGTTTTCATTTAAGCGAACTTAGAAATAATTTCACAAGAGTGTTCGCACTTACGATCGACCTGTAAAGAGTCTGTCTCGGATTTTTCTTGATAAAATCAGTTAAACCATGTTCAATCAGGTATTTCCATACATTGAGCAAGGTTGGTGTAAGCATAGGCCTTTCCCAAGATGTCCCACAACATAATCTCCGCAGGTCCCACTCAGCCGCTGCCATCTGCCTTTTTAAATGAAATGCAGCAAAGCATGGTTATAAATTTATTTATTTTTATTATGGTTATAATATATTTTAGCTACTGTCGATGACTTTAAATAAATAAGATTTCACCAGTAACTGCCAGTGTTTCTTACAAACCTTTCGTGCGTCGTTTAAAATCGTATAGCATGCGACATGCGTAACACGCTTCGTATATAGGTTGTGTATCATGAACTTTCTACGTATGAACATTATGTTGCTTCAATCATAATAACTATTATCTTTGTCATTCTACTAGTACCCATCGATTGTTAATTACTATTCAAATATAAATAATATAACGTGGATATGCGTATATTTCGCTCATTTGCGTTTGTAATATATCAAAATCTATATTTTTCAGTAGCCGCCTTTGAATGTCTGAAATCGTGATAATCCTTATATGTCTATTATAATAGTCATAAGTCATACCGCGTAAAGTATAAGTTTTTTGCAGCTTAAGTCCCAAAAGAAACTGCTTTTGTTATTCTCGGAATATTTCATGGTTATATCATAATGATACCAATCATCTATTCACGGCTGAATAGCGTAAAGACGATGCGAATAAGAAGAAAAAGAATGTCGAGCTGGAAAACAACAAATAGCATTGGATAACAAAAAAAAAATTGCTTAGACATTCAGTCATTGAACAACAGAACAAGGAACTGATCATGAATGTTCAAAAGGGAACTTCACATAACAATGTTATTTTTCGGTATTAAATTAAACAGATTGATATCGTCAAGTGTGATGTTTCAATTAGTAAATGATAGGACAGGCGTGATATTATGGTTATAACGTAACTCTGTTTGATCGAGTAATGTCTAAGCAAGGTTTTATCGTTATTACTTGTTCACAGCGATGAAAGTTTGATCGTTTAATTAAATGTTTAATACTATTTCTTCAATTTAATCTCTGTTATTAACATTTAATTAAAATTGAAGTTGCTGTTTGTATAATCAGAATAATAGTTACTTTACGTGTGCTTGTGAAATTAAATAAGGGACATAACAAAACGCTATTTTCAAAATTTTTTCTGTCTCTCTGCATGTTGCTTATTTTTATTTTATCAAGTTTTAGGGTTCCGTACAAAAAATAAAACCCATAAGATGCAATACGGCTGTAGCGGTTTTGAAAAAACTTTGACTGACAAATAGCCAATGTTATAAGTAACAAGCTAATATCGAATCACTCACCTTGCGAACGGAGCCGCGGGCCGTGGACATTGCAATAAAATGATGAATGTGATACCTACATCATTACATCAAGTTTCCATCACACAGTTCAATTTTAATAGTCCAAGTGACATATTTCTAATATCATCATCTCTATCATCTACACACCGCTAATAAATAATTATTTCTATTTTCATATTCCTAGTAGAAGCTCGGAGTTTGGATATGAGTTCGTATGGCAATCGGCTGTCTCGTTTGGTGTAAGTGGTGGCACTTATAATGTAACTGATGTATCATGTGAATTTATTATACTCCTCTGCTTACCCCTTCCGGGAAATACAGGCGTGAGCATCTACATACAGCGTTAATGAATATTTGCCAACGATAATCCGTAAAGACAAATAGTTGACGTGTTGTTTTCTGTTAAGTCTGTTCGTGCGAAGTGAAAAACGTGTGCGTCAGTAACGACTTTTACTTAACGCACCATTGTTATGAAGAAATTACGGCGCACCAGCTATTGGTATGGCCGTGTCACCTGACTGTGCGTAGAGCAGTGTATTTATTGACTGCTGATTCTTGCTGCTACTGCGAGCCGAGGACGGGGCACGAGGGCGCTCATTGACGGAGGCCTGTCCAGCAGTGAACTGAGATAGGCTGGTCATGATGATGACGGAGTCTTTTCTTCATATGTGTGCTACAAGTTCAATAGCGTTTGATTGTCATCAATTCTATATATTTTATTGTTGCATATTTAAGAATAATAAATAGGTATTTCTTGAAGCGAATTTGCATAAGCGTAGAAAAACAGTTTTTGCATTTTAGTGCATTATCAATATAAAATGATGAGCGGATTAATGAAGATTTTAGTGGTTAATACGCTAATGAAAACTATGAGAACTGTGTAAAACCAAAGCGAGGGTATTTTGTTTAAAATACTTGTAATTATAGCTCGGAGTCTGGGATTTGTGTTCGGTTTGTGGAAATAGACTCGCCCCTTAATCTTGATGGAACGTAAACGTAACTAATGATACATAGTAGTGTACTGCTTTCCTCTGCCGACCTCTTCAGGGGTTACGGGCGTTATGTATCATACGCATAAGAATAAGTAAATATGATATGAAGACATAGCTTTTTGCATTGACACCTCGTTCAGAAAGCGCCTTGAACTTTCTCCATTTGCAATGATGTGTTAAACGCTCTTTGTGTTCACTGCTGAATCAATATTCAAGATGAAACCCCGATCGGGGAACATGTGTAACTTAGAAAGCTTTGTTATGCATCTGGTCCGAAATCAGAAAGTAGATTATTTAACAAGAATATATTCAACACAGGACATTCCTTCATAGTTACGTAAGCTTATATAATTGCACTCGCTTCATTTGTCTTAAAATCTACATATTATGTACGTATGTATCATCTATAAATTATTGTTATTATGTCATTGCGCCGGGTCTCTTACGGGATCTTGTAGTATAATAATAATTATTGCGCCGGGTCTCTTACGGGATCTGGTACTATAATCATTATTAATATATTCCAAATACATTACATGCATAACAGATCAAGTTATATACATACAGCACAATGCGAATGTCGAGACGCAGATGCCGATGGATACCAAGGGTTACCTATCTTTACCAAAGAGATCGAGTTCTGACTGATGAGGGAGTTAGTGGTATTTGACAGAGATTATTGGCATTCCGTGCCGTTCCGTGATTATTGTAAGTAAACGATGTATTATACTGTATTGTCTGGAACACTATTAGATTGCCAAACGAAAAAATAAATTCATACATAATTTCATATTTTATACAATTAGGTACATATGTATTTTCCATCTCACTCCGTCATTTATGAGTTTCATATTGGCATCTCGCTTCAATTGTTTCATAAAACCAACGCTTTCACGTGTCAGTTAAAACGTTTCGTAATAAGTAATCCGTGTATCCGTCAATTAAGACTTGACACGTCAATATTACGGCACTCATTCATTCCGCGGGAGGGCACATCGGTGACCTGCGCTACAACTTTTTCTTCACCCATCGTATCTTACGATAGGTATGGTCATAGGTTTCTCTTGATAAAATTGTAATTATTGTTTTGTGGGAGAAATTAGACGAATCACTTAAAACCCACCTAATAATAATAATTGCGGTTTAGCAATACTTAATTACAATTATAACCCGACAAAGATTCAGTCATACCTACGTTTTAATTTAAATATGAAAAATTTTACCGAAAAAATTGTAGAACAGCATACAAGCGTGACGTCAGAATTCCTTAGAATATGTTTTACTTAGGAAGAATGCAAATATGTTGTTGTGGCTGTCAGTTTAAACGATCTGTTTCAACCGAAGGGGTCATAAAAAAGTTTGGTGCTGTCAAATGGTACATCACTGGTCCGACCAATCCTACTTCCTGCACGCTTAGCGATGCGGTAAACAACCATCCTCGACGCCTGACCATGCGGGAAATATCCATCCTGGACGCTTAGCGATGCGGGATATATCCATCCTCGTCCACCGACTGCGCGTGTTAAACATGTTGAAATGTACATATTTTTTCCGTAATCGTAGCTAGTTTTGAAATACGCTAACATGGCAATAACAGCCAGGTGAGTTGCCAATCGTATCGTTGCGTCGATATTGGAAATATTACGACATTTAACTAGAAAAATATTTACTTATTCTAATCATTGTTCTTCTAAAACCTACTCGCAATTTTCAAAAATTATTTTGTACCTAAAAGCCTTACGAGAAATAGTTACTTTATTATATAATACTTACCATATTTTACTAGGATCTGCGATCAAGATCTACGTGTAACTTTGGATTTATTTTTTAGTCAACTCAAATCTGGATGCATAGACAAGAGAGAGAAGATTTAAAATACTTCCATAGAGTGCCATTGTCATAAACATATTAGGAAACCATCATGAATTTCTTTTAGTTCCACTGATTAAACCTAGATATTCTGGAATGAAATTGATACTGAATCGGAAATGCTATCAACATTCTTCTTAAGCAGATATTGTATATTTTAACTGGACTGCCTCGTTAGTCTAGTGGTTGCAAGCGCGATTGCCGATAAAGCTGATACTGACTGATAAAGCGTTTTACAATCGTCTGCTTACCTCTTCGGGGATTACGGGCGTGCTGTTACGTTTATATGAGCGGAACGCAAAAACAAGCAGTGTAGGTGGGTTCAGGCAGCGAAAACAAACAGTACAGGTGGGTTCAGTGTCGTGACATAGGAAGTCCTCGCGTCAGCGGACACACCACTCACCTGTGACCGGCTGTGTCGGGTCACGGACTGCGGCGCGTAAACACTATGCTAATTATACTTATTTGAGTCCACACGGTAGTATCGAGTGATGATGGTGCCTGGTGAAGGTGATAGGTATACATTTTGTGGGCGGTTTGGGTGTTTTATTGGTGGTTTCGATATAATTTTTGAGCGTCTCGTTGGACGAATGACAGCTGATCGAGGGGTCCTGGGTATTTGTTAATTAAAATAGAAATTTCTAGTCGTGGAAATCCGGATTAGTGCCTGATGTATGGCAATAGGTGAATCATTAGATATTGCTACACTCTGCCTACACGTAAATATAGGCGTTGCGTTATGTTTTAACTCTATACAATAAGGTAATATCGAATTATGATATTTTAGATGCAGGTGATAGATATACGTTTTGTGGAATGTTTAAATATTTTTATGGTTCATTGACCTAATTGAATTCATTGACCTAAAATTACATGTTTTTTTTTTAATTTAATACTTCAAATTGAAGCCAATGTCTACAAAGTATTGTAGTAAGTATATAATAGCATATAATCTTACCAGAGCGGTCAATATGAGTTATTTGTGATGTCCATATTACGGCATTGGATTATTAGTACGAGTTTTTACAATCAGTAAATGCTGTTCTTATATTATTGCACGAAAGGCTTCGACGGAGCCTTGACACACATTATACCCGTCTTGTGAATATTACAGCATGTCAAGATTAAACTAATATGTACTATTAGTATTATTATAACATCACGCTGGGTATCTTATGAGGTAGAAAGAGAGTACGGAGTGCCAAATATCCGTATCCTTACGGAAAATAAATGCTTCATCAATATTCACTATTCTCTTCATGCTAATATGCAGGTACCGAGACTTCTGACTTCCTTGTCAGCCAGTATCTAACCTATTTGGTCAAGGAGGCCAGCCTTGACATCCCTGAGCACCTGCGCTTATAAACTTTCGCAGTGTGCGTTACCTACCTACATATTACTTGTATGAGTTTATTGTTACTAATATTATATTTAGATATAAGGCAAAGAATGTTAATACTATTTAAAAATAATATCTGAAATTTAATGAGCATTAAAATTATTTCAGATTTATATTACTACAAATTAATATCCCATATAAAACGTTAATGCAACGGTGCATTGATACAAATTCTGACGCAGAGTAATCGATCTGGTCCCAAGCTCCCAACTACGGGACACCGTTAGATATCGGCCGTACGAGTTTGTACGACAAATATGGTTGCGAGTTCTTGGTTTTCTTTGGTCAAGTACCACTTGTACATGGTTAACTATACCACAACTGTGTGACCGTTGGTTAAGTTACATTTATTGGGATTCAGTAAATTGAGTAAGATTTCTGATTACTGAACGTTACTTTACCGAACGTCTTTTCATATTCCACGTACTCGTTAGATATGTGGCAGTGACAGAGAACACCAGACTAATGTACAACTAGCACAATTACTCGCTAAAACGAAGTACAAAGTAGAATTTATGGAAACCTTTTTAATTTATATATTTTTTTATACTTAATAATATTGTACCAAGATTACATAGTAATCAGCCGAGACAGTCAATACACTAGCTTGAAGTTAGATATTACGATCATGTCTGCCTGTGGAATATGTAACTTGTTTTAAAATGATGTTTTTATTATTATATCATCGTGCGAGGTCCTTCGGGGTAGGTAGTCCCATAAGTATGTATTTAGAAATTAATATTGATTGTTCAGACTCCGAGTCACTATTAAAAATTTTAAGACCAAAAAATCCAATAGAACTACGAGTAAAAAAAGAACAACTAGGACAGCAGAACAACCTAACCTATATACATATATATGTTTTAATTTCTATACCCCCTACAAAAGCCGTACTAACTTAACATTTTGAAGTCTTACAAATAATCAGCTGTGTCCCAGTGTACAACTATAATAAACTAGAACAACGCGACGGGATAAAATAACAATATAAGATTTCAATTTCTATATTCTACACAAGACTCGTACGAACTTGACATTTTAACGACTTGAACATTTCAACGACGATTTTCAAATAATCAGCTGTGTCCCATTGCTTTCTCCGACAAGAGACGTGTCTGCGCATTGCCTAGTCGCCACTACTGAGCGTACGTGCCCAGCCTGCGCAGCGAGATGAACGCCCTACCGATAATGGACTTCCGGTGTGTTTGTCCACTGCCCGTTTACAACTCTGTTGGTGCTAAATTTTGGACTGCTCGATTAATTTATGTACCTCATATTAATGGGTTGTTCTTCGTCAATCGGAACTGGAACGACGTGGTTAAGTTTGGTCGAAATGTTCCGTAATTCCTTGTGATCCTTTCTTTCTTCATAGATTTTAGAAATGCTATAGAGTTGATTAAATTTGTTGGCAAAAGAAAACATTGTAAGGAAACTAACTCATTATAGAGTTCTCCAAAATGTTTTCTAAGGTATGTGTAGTATATCAAACCGCACTTAGTCTAGGTATATTTATTCTGAAAGAAAACCTAAACTAATAATGAAAAGATAAAAAATTTATCAGTCACTCAGTCATGTTCGGGCCACAATTAAAGGATACTTAAAGTGCGGGTTAGTTGAATAAAACGTATCGTCCGTGAAGTTTTGACTATTTTGTTGACCACAGGCAAAGTGTGCATATTGTTGTGTAGACACAAAAAAAATCAGAATAAATTTATATTTACGAAACGTCGAACCAGTTACCATTTCTTTTTTTATCACCAAGTTCTGCCATGTCTGTCATGTTCAGTGGTCTTGCTATATAGCCGTTGTGATATCTAAATAAGCAAGTTATTTGTTGAACATTCAACAAGATGTAACTGTGATAACACTAACGAAGGTAGATAGTCATCTTTTGCAAGTTTCCTCAGCTCTTACTGTATACGAGTATAATTCTAGTAAGCATATGGGTCAAGAAATTTTATTTTATTATTATGTATTTAAGCTTATGCAAAATCACGCCTGTATTTTCCGAGGAGACAAGCACAGGACTATAGTACACACTTACGTACGGAGTACCTGAGTTCGTTTACTTTCCATTCTGGGTAAAGGGGTCGCCACTTCGGACCGACCGATCGAGTTCTCCAATTTCCGAGTTATCATTAGCAATTTCAAGTCTCAAAAACCCAATAGTACGCAACCCGGGCAAGAAACCAGAGATCTCTAGATCAGCGGTCGCCCTTGCAACCACTCGACCAACGAGGCAGCCATACATATATAAGTTTTTATGAACGTAGATGAAATACGTCAAGTTCGTATAGGTAGAAATAGGTAGCCTTCATAGCTCTGCCTACCTCACTTGAAATCTGGCGCGACGGTGATACAACATAAATTTTATAATGTCACAATACTGGATCTTTTCTTGTCATAGTACTGAACACATTCCAACTGACTGTACGCTCTATAGTGATTAGGGCGCGCAAGTACACCAGTATTTCTCTTTTTGCTCTCCGGTCACGGGTCGTTTGCTCAGTGCGTGAATATTTAATGCGTGTACGCTGCTATAGGGGTTTTAGTGTGGAGAGTACAAAACTTGATGTTGGTAAAATTTTGCGCATGAGTAATCTGTGCAAATATATTTACTGTTTTTATCAATATGGTGTTTTTAAGCTGAAAGTTATTAAGGGACGATGAAATTTGTTCCACTAGCAAATTCGATGGTGTTCATTGGATGTCTTGATCCAATAGATAGTGGACTGAAATACGCTGATGATACTCGTAATTCTAAATGGTGATGTTGAGTTCACAAGTATTGCATCTGAACTTTATAAACAAACGTAATCAGTCTAATAATAGACATTCCTGTAAAACCAACTATAGTATTAAAGTCTTAAGCAGACCATACATATTTATAATATATTAAGAAGTTTCGATACAGACCTGGTCGAATTTCATCACACAATAAGCTTTGGGAATGTTGTAGGACTTGAACACCTGGTCAACACAGATCTGTGATACGAAGTGAAATACTTGCTGGGCAGAATGTTTAATGTTCGATCAAGCTGGCTTTATCTTTAAGGATAATTAATGACTTGTAATATTAACAACGTTAATATCTAATCTATATCTATTATTATTTAAGAAGGTAAATAAAAGTTTAATGATTTATTATAAAGAAGTTACAATACGATAGACACGGATGTGTATTTGCATGAGTGATAATCTTCTTCTTAGCGTGTCGATGACAAACACATTTTAAGTCCCTAAATGGTTTAAGGGACTAGGGTTTGTCATCGTGGTGAAAGGATTTGCCGATCAGCGTTGGGATTCGCTGATTGTTGCCCGGGGTGCGCCAGACGTACAATCTCAGTAGGTACGTCGCTCGGGGAGGCTCCTTTCATGCACCCCAAGATAGATACATTAACCACTATAAAAAGTAATCCATAGAGTTATTACATGTATAATGAGATATATCTTAAATGCTTATAATTTCTCCAATAGCTGGTCAATATACCAAGCTTAATTCAGAGTGGTCATCTATAATCAATATAATACTATTAGTACTGCTCTAGTGACTTTTTCTGTTATATTTCTCAGACTAATCCAGTGATGATTCCATTTAATACTTTCTTCCCTCTCTCCAATGTTTCTTGTGTTAAAAAGATATTCCAATGTTTCTCTGACAATCTGTTATTACAAGTGACATAGTTTAGGCATTTTTTTCCCATCTTATGTTAAAATTTATATAAATATATTTAGATAATACAATCTGAGGTATTAAGATAATCATTACAACATAATGACATGAATCATGTCCTTTAATTTGCACTTATTGTTCCGTATACTTATCTAAATGCATCCTGCATGTTCGAAACTCAGTATAAATGTGCTTTACCTATTTCTCAATATTTTCAATTATTAATAATCCTGGTGAAAAACCATCAATTAGACTACAATTAAAAGAATTACCAAAATAGTCAAACCTTGTTAACTCTCTTTTAATAGTATAAAAAAACAGTGTCTCACTATTTCTCATAGTATAAGAGTAGCTAGAGATACATTAAATACTATATACTGTATAAACTGAATCATTACTACAGTATAAATATAAATATATATAAGACAATTATTCTATTTAATTGGAATTTACGACAAATTAAACCATGTGTTGCTCTGTAAAACAAAGAAACGACATTTAAAGTTATATTGTCGTTCTTATTCCACTAATTAATTTAATTTAAATCGGATTC
>DWME01009232.1:0-11062 GCA_018244795.1 Parelbella ahira ahira | reverse complement strand
AACTCATCGCTCTTTCCGACTCATCTCACCGATTGAAAACAATTCGATCTTTCCCAATACAACATTATCTATCTGAGACAATTAAAAATATGTCATAATTATTGACCATCTGCTCGCCATGGGGCTAACTCTGATTAGCCCAGACATTAATCTTTTTATCTACATATATTATTAATCTTCCCTAATGAACAAATAACTCTTCATGAACCTGTTATCTAAGTAATCTACCGATTGTAAGCGATTTATAAAGATTATATTCAATATTTATAAAATGACATACTTTATCGTCGAAATTCAACGTTCTCTCAATTGATTACTAGTATTATTTTTTACATTATAAAATAATAATTTATTAACTATTCAATTTCTGCATGGAATTGCATTTGTTTCATTATATAGAAAATGATCTGTTTTACTGTAACATCAAAAGAAACGCATTCAATCACAGTGTACTATTAAATGTGTTAATCATAGAATTTATATGTTCTAACGTTGACGTTTTTATTTTCAGGTGTACAATGAACTGAAAGACCTCGTAGACGAATATGTGGAACTGGTGGTTCGTACGTCTAATGATATGATACTGGCACAAGTCAAGTTTGGTACAGTTAACTAATTTTGTATGCGGTAAATAAAACAATTTTTAAAGTTAATGCTTTTTATTTACTCATCTACATAATGCCCACAGTAAAAACCTTATACACGATAATAACAAACAACCAAAAAACAATGGAATGAACAAAATAAATTAAACTTAAATATACACAAATTCCACTTGTAATAGCCACCTATATAACTAAATGTCATTTACCCAACTTGAGACTGCGCGATGACGTCCCACCGGCGTGTTGGTACAGTGCGCAAAAAACAGATTTTTTGCAAAGGTTTTAGACGAGATCGTTGCGAATATTATAACTGGTTAAATTGGAAAAGGATAATATTCAAATATAAAAAGAGTTACATAATAATGTATTATATTATACACAGATTTCAAGTCGCCGCGTACTGATAGCACATAGTTATACATAAATCTTCTAGATAAACAATTGATTTGTCATAATCTTTATCAAGGTCATCAATATTCTATCAATAGGCTTTCAATATTCTAACAATACATTGTTAGTATGTACATATGTTGTTTATACATAGAGATCGTCCTAGATTAAATACCATCGTACTTATTACGTAACAGAAGACTGCATCAACTACAAATCATCAAAATGGCGTCAGAACTCACTTTTAGATAAATCATAAATAGTTGTTAATATCTAAATATAATTATATATTTATTTATTGCATAAAAATTGAAAAGCTCTTATGAGAATAAGGCTACTAGTTTCTAATCAATACTGTGACACATCTTTTCGAAGCTCCTACTGAAAAAAAATACTGTTGCACGTCAAAAAACACTAAGCAATATACAAAGTGTTAACCTTCATACAATATACATTATTTAAATAGGTACTAACAAATTTCATATAAATTTTATAATATGAAAAAACTTATTGAGCAAAATAAATTCATACAAATTCAAGAATTTTATTTATAATTGTTAACATTATAACTTTGGTTTCAAACAAGTTATTTGGAACACACCATAAGAAATATTTCCATAGAGCTTGTAACTGAACATATTGCCCAAGACTAAGGTACATTTCAGTTTTCCTCGTTTTATATCATTAGAACAGGATAAATACCCAACAAAACAAAATAAATGTGTGTATTTAACATCAACAAATATGATTGAAGAAACACTATTAAACATTACCTTTGTTATGTAGATTACTACAAAAAAAAACATTTAGATTTGTATGTTTGCTGTATTTCTGTATAAAAGCACACTTTGTACAGTTTTTTCCACCTTCAAGCCACTAAAGCAATGAGATTGAAGTAAATTAAATTAGGAATACCTTTTGGCATGTTCCCTCATACTTTGTATATAATTTGTCATATTGTGGCTATACCTAACAATTTATTTCTAAGACAACCCATTATACAAATTTCTGTAACCACTTACACGAATAACATTTCTACCCTATAATTAAATGACTATAAATAAGTTTTATGAGGCGTTATTTGCGGCGAAACATCTATACATACAAATTAAATGGAAGTGTCTTGTTTGTAATATCAAAACACTGGTTTTGAAGGAGTACATGTGAAAGTGTATGCAGCGCATACAAGAAAAAGGCTTTTTTTTATTTTAGTTTGTCGGTCTTTTTTAGGTAATTTCCGAAACGGCTGAATCGAATTTGTCGAGGCTTACTGGTAAATAGCTGATTTTATGAGCAATAATTGAAGCTATTTTTATTGTTTACTTTTAAGGTTCTGTACAACGAAATTAAAAACCATAAAAAGTAATAGATCCACGCGAACGAAGTCGCGGGCACAGCTTGTCTATAATTAGTCAAGCTAATGTTACTTCAGAACAACCTGACCTGCTAATATAACACAAAATTATATTAATATAATATATAAGATTATAGATATATGTACATATCTTCAAGCAATATACTTTTACCCCCTTCGAAAGATGTATTATACACATGCAAACAATGTGTAAAATATAAAGTTCTAAACAAGGTAAATAGTAAGATTTATTAGTCAATCTTAACAATTACCAAGTTTTAATAGTAGAAGTCCAACCTGTTCTACAGTAATCGCCAATTTTTGACCTTCACTAGTATTCACTGGGTAAGTCTGAAGCATATACGACTAAACTAGTCAGTTTATAGATCGAATGTCGAATACATGTAAAGGTCGTTTAGACATATAATTGCAAAGTTTCACTGTTATTTCTATTGAAAAAGAACGAATAAGATAAGGAATGAATAAGACATAACTATCTTGAATTTTGTGGACACCAGCCACTATCTTTCCACTGCTGGACATGGGTTTTTCCCAAATAGTGACACAAGTTAACCACCCAATCGACCTGGCGAATACTGCGACCCTCATACCACAAGGCAAACGAACGTAAGCAATAACAAATATCCTGGTTCTGATCATTATAGTTTTAAAAACATACTGCCAGGGTACCTGTCTCGCATAAGACGACTTCAGGTGGCAACAACATTTCAGCAACAGCCAAGTTTGCAACGGGGCTTCATCAAGTCTATAATCCTGAGGACGCTTCTCTTTTAGCAGGAAACACAATGAATAGTTGTGTCCATTTAATTTATTACTTGCAAGTGTATTTACCCTTTGTTAGAATATGGGTGGCAGATACATTATGAAAATAGATATCAACATTGTACATATGAATAACACTAGCTTAATTTTTTTGTCTGTTGTACTTGTTGTACTTTTGCTTTGGTATAAATTATAACTAATTGTTTACAATATTACCACTCAAAGTTTAGTTATTTTACCCTCATACATTCAATGTTTGGTTATTTTACCCTCATACATTCAATGTTTGGTTATTTTACCCTTATACATTCAATGTTTGATTATTTTACCCTCACACACTCAATGTTTGGTTATTTGAACAATTACCACTCAACGTTTGGTTATTTTGACCCTCATAATGGTCAAAACTAAACGAACAAGTTTTTCATAAATCAGGAACATCAATGCCGCTGTCATTACAGTCTGCAGTAACTTCGCTTCTAGTCCACGGAATATTGTCAGTGGGTTAGATTTCATGTCTTTACACAGAGGTTTTAGACTAGTACCAGCACGAAGTCTCGATTGTACGAGTTGTAGAGGATACGTCACAGTTGTGGCAATTGCTTTGGCGAGAGCTCCGATAAGGAAAGCTCTGTATGTGTCGAAGTAACCTTTAGAGGTTAGATTCCTTTTCAGAGATTCATAGACCATAAACTGAATGGCTGGGTTGGACACCAGGAGTAACGATGGCAATGTTCCTGACCATAAACCTTTGGCACCTTCTGTTTTGTACAAAGTACACAGTCCATCTAAGAGGCTCTTATATGGATTCCTTCCCAACTTCATTCTTGTATTGACAACCCACAACGGCGAAGTGATTAAAACATTGATACTACCCGCAACTAAGCCAATAAGTAAATCGCGAAACGCTGATGTCTCTTTTGAGACGGCTTTACGTAATGCATGAAAAGTATAAAAATAAACAAAATTAGATACCGACAAGGACTGCAACACTGGAGCTAAGCCCCTGTACAATGACTCGATACCTTCTTCGGTTGCTAATTTCAAGAGCAGCTCCCAGGATGTGCCGTGTAGCTTTTTGGAATCCTCCACTAGGATAAGGAGAAAAACAAACATTATAATTATGTGATTATAGGTACTGGCTTAATCCACGTATGTTTTTCAGGATGGCCTGACCATTTTAGAACTCTCTATGAGCTCCCGCTAATTGCAGCAAATTCGAGTTGGAGAATAGAGACAGTGTCCGAAAAACATATGTACGTGATTTAAGCTGGTACACACATAATAAATACGCAGAAGACATTTAACACTAATGATATAATTATTAACACTAGGGTGATAACAAATAAGATTTATTAATTTCAAACGGTTTTAATTTAGCACAGTTATCTTAATTGAAGTGATGTGAAACAATGTCTATAATGTAGTAGTCATTTTGAGTTATCCACGATCTCACGTAAAAATACAGTTTTCAAGTGGAAATATGTATTTGCAGTGAAACATTTTATTTGAGCGTCTAAGTCCGTTCAAAACCAAAATATGTGAGAAAACACTGAATTTTTAACAAAAATAAACTATAAGATCTCATATTATTGTGTACGTTATTTTAAAAATACGTTACCTTCTTGAATAGCTAATGAACAAAGGAAGTTACTCAATAATTTGTATGCAACATTACACACATATACATATTTATGCATCAGTATTTATTTACCTAACACATAATTACTATTTAATGTCCTGTGAGTGTTTATACTTGATTATACATATGTATATGTACTGACTTAACTAACATATATATTTAGGGATGACTATAGTTTATAGTTATATTTGTTGTAGAATAACAGGTGTCATTTTAGTTTTAGCTAAAACAACTGCAAAGTTTTCTAGACTAGTTTGATTTTGAACAAGTGCATGATTTTTTACCTGCTGGAAAACATTAAAATAATAGAATGTTTGTAATAATTTCCGATTCTACATATTAATCGGAAAGCATCATAAACAACATCTTGACTGTGTTGTTGGTTAAATGGCTTCAAGCATAACTGCTGAATAACAAGTACAGGTTTCAATCCCCTTGTTGAATACTATTGGATTTTTCTAACTCAAAATTTCTAGTAGTAGCTGGGAGTGTGGAATTGTGCCTAGTTCATGACAATAGGCTCACCATCTAGTCCAAAGTGGTATAGATATTTATCTGGTGAAATGTAGGAATACTACACTCCTCTGCCAACCCCTTCAAGGAGACACAGGTGAAATTTTACTTTTTATGTTTTCCATCTTAAACAATCCAGCAACAACAAAGTTTATTACATGACAAAAGTAGGTAAAAAAAAGCTGCATTTTAACTCTTTGAAAGGAAGATATTTATTATATATCCTGTTAACGCCGTATATTCATATCATCACATCAGCCTTTACCATTCCACTGTTGGACATAGGCTTTTCCCAAGGTTTGCTACAACATCTGATCCTCTACAGATCTCATCCAGCCAGAGAGCAACCCACTGTACATCTGCCAATTTACAGTGTCCACTTGGCAACGCATATACATGTATATACATATATATTCATATATTTACTTCAAATATATTACTATTTCATTAGGTGGTTCTTAAATATATCAATATAACATGATCCCAAACATAGGTGGAATGAAACAATAGTACAATGCTAAACACACAATAAACTTTTTGTTTCTATATAAATATACCTGTAACTAATCTTATTACTATACCTAAAGTAATTTTATATGGAACTTACGATTATTGTAATTTTATCATTTCCTAATCGTTATGCTTGGAAATGTTGCAATTATCCAAGTACCATTTTAATATTAATAGCATCTGATATGATTTTATTAAAACATATTTTTATTACATACATAATATAATATAACCTTGTAATTATAAATTGCAATATAATGTAACTTTATAATTTAATAAAGTAAATTGAAACAAAAAATATAAGTATAAAACGTGTATGAAAGTAAAATACACTGACCACTGTATGATCAAAGGTCAATGTTAGATGTTTTTACTTGGTTAAATGTGTACATACATTAAGAATATGTCAAATGTACTTCACCCATACAGAAATTTTGAGAATAAAGAATTTAATTTAATATAATTTAATCCGATAATTTAATCAGGCAATTTACCTTGTATTCGAGACCTCAATGTGTCCAATGGATAAAATGCAGCCATACCAACAACACTACCCTGCAATAACATATGGTCAGTGTATACATACAGTTTTGTATAATTTACATTTTATTTTTGTTACTAAATAAAATATTACAAACCGTAGCTCCCGCCATGGCATGCACCAACGTCTCATAGCTAAATAATGAAGACGCCATCATGTAATAATGTTACAATAATTTATAATTCAATATATTCATGATTCATTTCTGTTATTAAAATTAATCCTTCGGATCTCACAAAGCACTGCCTGCCATAACCGTGCAACAAATACAGCTAGTGCAATTATTATTTATGACAGTGAGGTGTAACTTAAAAAAATTGTCACTAGACGTACGAAAATGACATTCTTGACAATAGACTGACACATAAATGTGTGTGCGACGTTTTCCGAATACAGCGATTCTCTATTATCTATGGTCATTTATTAGAGTGAGCTCCGCAGCACTGCCCAATGAAGTCCAAGATCCCAAGGCCCCCAGACCCAGACGTTACTTATTTTGTCAGAAATAAAATGTATAGAATTAATTTTTACTTATGTTTTAGAAAATATTATTAAAAAATTAAATTAGTCTGGCAGTATCAATACTGCCAGATTAATTTCGGCGGCGGTTATTTTTTACCATTTAAATAATCTGCGTGCGTGCGTGCGTTTGCGTGTGCTTGGGTCATATCTTAAAAATTGATGAATTAAATCGGTAATTTTTTTCCGGCACATCATTGATTTTTACAATCTAGCATCACAAAAATTGCCACTATTGCCCCTAGTCCAGGCACATAGTTCTAGGTTTGTCTATACCAATTCGGCAACAGTTAAACAAATATGACAATTAATATTATCTTTCTACAACTTTTGTACATCTGACAATTCTGACATTTAGGCACTATTTTTGACAGAGTATTCAAAATATGGGTGTACTTGCACAGGTGTACATACTACTTACATAGTAGCTTACTGTTTATTTACATTACAATTCCAAAATTAGTAATTAATTAAAATGAGGGCTTTCTTAGCTGAAGATAATCTCTGTGCGCAAAATTTGTTAAGAATAGTATCACATGGAAATGCTATAATGGCTGAAATATTGAGACTAAAGGATCACATTCCCAAGACATATTTGTACGTTTTGTTCTATTAGTAATATATTATAAGGTTACAAGGCCTGCCTTTTGTATCTAATTGAATATATTTTATTTAAGATTACCTGGAAAGGAGTTACAGCAAAAGTATCAGGATGTTATTATGGATTTTAGCTACTTCACAATATCTGATGTCCAGGAGAAAAAAATTTCTTCCAATGCGGTATTAATATAAATTTACTCCAATAACATTGTTTATAAAAATATTTGTATATAAACGTCTGCATGAGTTCATGTTGACCATTGCATTAATTATGCAATGGGATAATACTATGCTTATTATTTTTTTAGAAATTGCAAGATTTGGACGATGATCTTAAAGAAAAGTACTTGGAACTGATAACCCGTTTTTACTTATTGTTTGAAAATATCTACCAATACATAATAGATTTGAACACTTTTGTAGAACAGTTAAGTGATGGAGCGTTCATACAACAAACTATAGACACTGTTATGAAAGATGTTGAAGGAAAACAGCTCTTGGTGAGTATTTATTAATTTAATGTTGGAAAACTTTTAATTGTCTTTGAAAGTTAGTCCTTTTCTGTTAAATTAGTAACATCGTGAGTAATCAAATAACTTTGCCCCTTTATATTATTTTTTTCAAATGATTCATTCAAAAGTTTAAATTCACTTATGGTTACCTGGAAGGAGGAATGTTGTGGCATTGGAGGTGAAGAGTGGATATAGATAAGAGAATACATATAGTGTATAACAAAAACTGAGGGGATCAAATTAATTCATTTTTATTATTGATATATCTTTACACCAGGTCTCCTATAGAGTAGACAGAGAGCAATGAATTCCAAATACTCAGTATGACAATATAAAATGATATTCATTGATATTTATGATATGTTGTAGTGTGAATCTGCCTACTTATATGGAGCTATGTTACTATTGTGTGATCTATACATTCCTGGATCAGTGAGAGAGAGATTGCTAGTTGCATTTTACCGATATAGCACAAGCCAGTCACAGTCAAATGTTGATGATGTGTGCAAACTGCTGCGGGACACAGGCTACAACCAGCAACATGGAAAGAGACCTGTTGATTATCCTGTGGAATATTTTAGGTACTAATTCAAGGATTTGTTTTATGACTAATCTACTACAACTAAGCTTCATACATTTGCTTCAGGTTTAAGGTTGTTATTTTCACAGTTGACAATATAAGTATACTATGTATACTAAACTATCAGACTTCACAATAATGTCATAAAATGTGTTTTGGTTTAAACTCAAAAAATATTAACATGTTGTTAGTTGTTGTTTTTTAAATTATTATTTATTTATCATGGAATTAAAGCTTATTCTTATTCCAGCCGTGTATTAATACATCAAGATTTCATAGAGAAGGTGGTAGGAAAATTAAGATCGGAAGATATATACAATCAGTTATCAGTGTATACTATTCCAGAACATCAGTCATCAGCTCTAGCGACCCAAGCCAGCATGCTGGTTGTGTGCCTCTTTTTCACACCACACTATTTGCACACAGACATGTCCAAAATGAGAGAAATTGCTGACAAGTTTTTCCCGTGCAATTGGATCATACCCATTTATATGGGTGTCACAATGAATTTGATAGATTACTGGGAAGGTTTCAAAGCTGCTAAGAATTCTCTCAGCAACACATGTAATACTAAGACTATTAAGGATATATTCGGTAAACGTGGCAGTTCAATACCTGTTCTAATTAACAAAACTCATCAATTGTTGAAGGAGGGCACTTTAACAGATGATTTCGTTTTGGATAACATAAGTAAAATATTGAATGTGATTTTGAATTCAAATCATGTGTTACGCTGGCTTTTATTGCATAGCAGTGATGTTATATTTTCTGATACTTATAAAAAGAGTAAACAGTTAAAGGAGTTAGTAATTAAGGAGTCCAATTATGAGCCACTGAAGCTGTTGGAGTTACTTATTAGTACAGCAGAACTGGAACTGAAAGTTAGAGAATTTTTGAGGCAGTTATTGGAGAACAGAAGTCAGTGTTGGAATACAAATAAGAATATTGCATTGGAAGCAGTGAAAAACCTTTCAGAAATATTCTCTGGTTCTAAACCGTTTACGAAAATATCAGAAAATGAACAGCTTAAACTGTGGTTTGAGAACATAGCAAAACAAATCTCGTCTTTATCAGAACCAATTACATCTAAATCGGTCAAAAAAGTTACTCAACTAATACAAGTTCTTGATGAAGTTGAAGAATTTCATGGCATGAAGACCGCAACATCAGTGACACAATTCCTTTCTGAAAGTAAAGAAGCATTGAAAAATGTTCTGAGAGCTGCATCTTTAAAAGAAGACTCATTGGTCACTTTGGAAACAGTGGCAGATTTTAGCTATGCATGGTGTACAATAGACTTATATACTTACTACATGCAAGACAGTATCAAAGAAAATCCTGCTGTCACCAGCCGACTCAGGGCATTGTTCTTAAAACTAGCAAGTGCTATGGAGATACCACTACTCAGAATAAATCAAGCTCAAAGTGATGACTTGGTGTCAGTATCACAATATTACAGTAGTGAACTAATTAAATATATCCAGAAAGTTCTGCAAATCATCCCGGAAATGGTTTTTAACATAGTTGAAAAAATAATAGACCTTCAAACTTGGACTATTCAAGAAGTCCCAACAAGAATAGACAAGGAAAGGCTGAGGGACTTTGCACAATTGGAGCATAGAATGGAAGTGGCAAAATTAACACATTCAGCATCAACTTTTACCACAGGTATTTTCATAAACAAAATATATAAATAGAATAACAAAATATATAAATTAATATTCACCTTATGAAATTATCAGTTATGAATACCAACATAATATCATTCCTGGCATCCTCGATGAGGTAAATGGAGGAGTGTATTGCACAGCCATTTTGCACCCCTTACATGTTTTATTATGGAATAGGTGAGCTGTTGCTATACACTGCACTCTAATTCTAGAAATTTCCAGTTAGAAAAACTCATTAATACTTGATCTGCGGATCTGTCCCAAGACCTCTCAGTCAGCGGTAGATTACTCTATTAATGAGGCAGTTAATACAAATATATTACATGAAATTGCAGGTATTTTGGATATGCGATCAACCCTGGTCGGAGTTATACGAGTAGACCCAGCTGAACTGTTAGAAGAAGGTCTGTTAAAAGAGCTTGACAGACACATAAGCAAGAAATTTGTGGAATTTTTAGAACCTCCACTGAAGAAATCAAACAGCTTGTTGCCAAGATTGCAAAAACTAGCAGAAAGTATGGATGGTTATAAGAGATCCTTGGAATATATTCAAGACTACATAAATATCCATGGATTAAGAATTTGGCAAAAACAAGTATGACATTTAAAATCAAATATTAAAAAAAGAAAGATTAATGTCAGTCAGAAGAATTTATTTAAGAATTGTCCTAATGAAGTCTTAAATTGTGTACCATTTTATATCAGTTAATGAAATTTTATATTAATGTGATAATTATGATAATGTAAATGTAAAATGATAATGTAAAAGCAGTGATAGCCTAGTGGTTAAGAATTCAGCCTCTCATTCCGGGGGTCCTGGGTTCAAATCCATGGCGCGCACCT
>DWME01009231.1:0-11065 GCA_018244795.1 Parelbella ahira ahira | reverse complement strand
CCCGCACTTGGCCAGCGTGGCAGACTATGGCCTTGACCCTCTCAATATGAGAGGAGACCCGTATTCCAACAGTGGAAAAACAAATGGGTTGATTATTATTATTATTATTATTATGGTTACTTATTATGGTTACTATGTTTCTGTATTAAGACTGCAATTTTATTTATATTAATTGCCTATTTTTTCCTACCTATTTAAACTTAAGAACCCCGAAATAAGAACCTGAATTCTGAATCATATAGCATTCATTTTTAAGCAGTACGCCATGTTTATAATCTTCTTGTCCTGTCAAGTCAAGAGTCAAGTCGCGAGAAGGGTGAATAGGCTCTTTCTAGACGAGAATTCTACAACCTAGCCTATATCTGGTTTTCCATCAAGTGAGATTGCAACCAATCTCGAGCCTATTGTTAAAAAAAACCGTATAAAATAATGCGTCCCCCATTTATTCTTATCGTTATTATCTTTAAAAATAAATATTCAATTGAATTTCATGATCCTTTAAATTTGTAATATGTCAAGTAATAATCATTAATGACGTACGCAGATATGAGGTCATTTATTGACCTATACATTTATATATTATACAATCAACTAATTTTCCATATCGCAGCACAAATAGATAATTATTACACGAATAATTTGTTAAAGTGGTTTCCAAATTTATAGAATATTCTAAAGCGTGCTTAATTACTGAATCGTCATAATAATGATGCATTAATTATAATGCTGGAAATTCAAAATTAGATCCACGCGGTGAAGCACAGTTTCTCAATGTTTCAGTATCTTCTTTCGTTTAGTGGTTACAAGCGAGACTGCTGAACAACAGGGTGATCAAGAGGAGATCATTCGATTCCCGGGTGGGGTAAAGTACTACTGGGTTTTTCTGACCTGAAATTCCCAGTTGTAGCACGTTTCACCAGTCGCGTTATTGTCATATGATGGCATAGGTGATAAGCCTGTTGCCATACGCCAAAGGCAGATTCAGACTCCGAGTCACTACAAGAAATTGCTACTAGAAAATCTAAATTAGAAAAAATCAATAGTTCTCGACCCGGGATACGATCCCAGGACCTCTATGTCAGCAGTAGCGCTGGCAACCACAATGAGACAGTCAGTTGCAATATACATTATTATACATATTATTATTCAGTGAACATTGTAATAAAGGAAAACAAGTGTTAAGCAATAAAATTACTGTTCAGGATGAGGCGAAGAAAAGGACTATTGTGTACAGAACTGTGGATAAACAATGTTAGACCGTGATGGGTTCTTTGTAGCCAAGAGGATGCTAAAGCGTTTAATGACTCATTTGTTTGTAACCCTTATTGTTATGGGTGTAAGGGTATAAAGCCGATACTTACAGTCTAAACTGTTTATTTTGAATCAATGCGGCTTGTGAATTCGAATAGGGTAATCGTTGAGGGTAGTAATCGATTTCATATTCGACTAATTCATCGTAATCGATTAATTCAAACGTCTGAATTTTAATACATCTAACAACTATCAAACAACTATCTATCAACTGTTTATCAACTGTCTATTTATTATCTATCAACGAGCTGTCAACTCGTAGTACTATAAACAAGCTATTAAGACTTTACTTCCCAATTTTCTTATTATTATCGTGGATAATTAATTAATATTAAATTAATCATATAAAAACGTCACCTATGAAAGATTTTCCATAAAAGGTATGTATGTATGTACAGATGATGTATAAGGATTATATCAAACGATGATTGTAAATGTTATTTCTGTAGAACAGCTCTCCTGGGCACGAATTCAATTGGATTAGGTACTTCCCTTTTTTTTGAGGAAGGTTGGCAATGCCCCTTCAGTTACAAAGATTCTTGAATTGCATCAGCGAATTCAATGACGTACAATCTCGAAAGTCAGAAATGACAAAATTATAAGCTATGCCAATTGTGTAATATTTAACAAGTACTTGAATATCCTAACTAAGATTTTATTAGTCTGTAGAAGTCACATAATGCATACTGACGCATCACACTTGCTGACACTTGGCGCAAAGTGACGCATAACACAGTCACGCATGACGCATTGGTTTACGCCGCGTTGTTAAAAAGTCCGCTTACAAAGTAAACCGGAGGTATTTAGAAAACAGAGCGGTAACTATTAGAGGCGTATGTCCGCAGCTGGTAGGAACGGTTTTCAACGGAACAGCACTAAATCAGTCGTTTGAAACAGTTTCTACAATTGACCATGTGATCGTAAAGCGTTTTGATGGGACGTGTAAGGATACATTCCCGAGACATTAATGTCGGTAAAGGCGTGTTCACACCGAGCCAGTGGTTGGTGCGCTGAGTGTTGCGCGACCCTTATTTTAATTTCTAGTAGTGCGACACATGTTGCTTACCTGAAAAGGGTTATGTTATGAGATTTTGTGCTAGTTTTCATTTTATCAAACATGTGTCACCAGATTGACGAACTTACATCAAAAAATATTTGTGATTACGTTTTGAACATTAGATTGTCTACGTCCTCGCGACAGATCCATTACCGCGTAGGCAAATGCCACCGAGCATTGTGTGCTAAACATATTTATTCTTTCGAATATCTTTATTGTATCGTTTTATTTATAATAATGTGATATCTACTTTCTAAAAATTTGTTTAAATGTAAAATATACTTCAAAATTGTTACTCCATTCTGAAAAATGTACAATGCTGCTACCTATATTAACTCCAATGCACTTCAGTGTGACCACGCCTTTACGACCAACACTGTCAAAGAAGTTTCCATTCGTAAACCGATCTCTTTGATTCATTCCCGGGAATAGAATGTAAATAAATTTATTTCTTATACAACTTCAAAAGGAGTGTATTGTTCGTTCGAATAAACTTTTTTGTATTCTTCGTTCTAATAACTGTCATCTGTCTTTGATCGTTGAGAAGTGCTGTTTGTAACAACACAATATATATAGATATTTATCCAGTCTTATATCTGGGTCTGAAGTGGCACACTTCCCTCTGAGGAATCACTGAGTTGTTTACTTTATTGCCATCCAGATAGCCTTTTTATTTCATGCTTTGCATTCACGAAGGAAATAATGAAATTCTACAATGATAAATAACATTATTTCCATGATATTTGTGTTATGAAAAAAGCAGAATTCTTCCAGACGAATAACAAATGAAAAAGTTAGTTAGTAATAAGATTATTGTTACGCAATCATTTTAAAGTTAAACTCTGACAATAATACTGAAGGAAAATGTATGGAAAATTGCAAGTTCTGAATTCTTAATACATTCGTTTCTAAGAATAGATAAGTTTTCCACATTGAAACAATGAAAAGGTGATGAGAATAATACTACAAGGTTATTAATTTTATAGAGATTATCCCATATACAGTCCTGTTGGTTCAATGATTATTAGACCTGACTATTGAGCCGCGTATCGTAATTTCGAATCCTATTCATAGCAATTATTTGTATGACGGGCACAACCTTTTGTTTTGTATCTGGTTTTAAAAATATATATTTATATATATATGTATTTATATGTTTAAGTATTTTATCAGTCGTCATATCACAGACGATCTTCGAATCTAATGATATGAAAATATGTATATTAATATGTATTTAACTAATTTATCAGCCGTGTGTTTACTATATCATAATCGTTCTTCAAACATATTAATATCACTTATCATTATGAAAGTATACACTTTTTGTCTCATACGAAGTGCTCAATATTCGATTGGCCACTAATACATTTAAAGTTATATCATATCAACATACCCAGCAACGTATAAACTGACCATTAGCTGTAATGGCAATGACCACGTTTATGAGACTCGCTATTGAAATGACTGTGTGTCTATGTGACTGTGTGTGTATCGTTCTATGTTTGTGTGTGTAACTATACAAACATGATAAATATTATAACCCTAATATAGAACGTAGAGATGCATATTTATTCATCCTAGTTGGCATGAGTGAGCGAGATAACATTATACAAAGGAACGAGACAGGTGACTCATGTACAAATAACGCCAAAATTAAACTGGTATAAAGTTATCGTACATTTTGAATAATAATTTTCTTACGTCAAGCTTAGGTAGATAACACGGAATATAAAAAGTAAAAAAATATTTTTAATTAATCTGCGCCCGATGACTAGGCTTACCATCCATTCCACGGAATTTAAACCTAACTGGTAAAACTGGTAAGTGTACTACACTCCTCTGCCTACCTCTTCGGGGATCACAGGCGTGAAGTTACGGATTTTTAATGATTTTAGGTGTTTTTCATTAACTTTGTCGCACTTGAACACAAATAAAATATTATAATACAGCGTTTTTGATTTAATTTTTAACTTGAAACGGAGTAAAAATTCAATTCCCGCCATCAAAATCGTAATTGATGAAGAGATTATGGTTAATTTTTCCCTTTTTTCGCAGGGAATTATTCATCTTTCCTCATCGTATTCTGATTACGTGCTTTCTATCGAATTTAATTAAATATATTTCAAAAGATTTCCGGATTCAGCTTCCTTTTAAATTATAATCTCGTTCCATTAAAAGACCTTCCGATGTTAATTTTGGGATTTAAAATGAAAATACATTGTACATAGGTAGCTCATTATATTATTGTTGTTGCCGTATGGAAAGATAGCGGGTAGGTGGGTAGAAGGCTATTTACATCTATATCGATGAGAAAAAAATTCAAAACCTTCAACAATAAAACGAAAAAAAAATCTAGGTAAAAATAATGACCAAAACAAAAATTCCAATAGAAAATCTATTAGTGCTACATACCATCTGCTGTACCTATTTTTGATTTGTGTTGTCTATGAATGTCACTCTATAACGTTATTCTTGTCATTGTTATCAAATTGTATAAAAGAACAACTGTTATTTGTTATCATTGACAATTTAATTACCGTCCCATTACCATTTATGTTCTCGTGTCATACAGTGTCTAACATAATTTTGCAGTTTGTGATATTTAACTTGCCTTGTTGACTGCCTCGTAGATTGACTCGTGCACTGCCTCATTTACTGCCTTGTTGATTGCGTCGTAGCGTAGTTACGTTTAAGTCCCACATGGAGTAAGTGGTGAGCCTATTGCCGTA
Organism: Parelbella ahira ahira; assembly: GCA_018244795.1. NCBI lineage: Eukaryota > Metazoa > Arthropoda > Insecta > Lepidoptera > Hesperiidae > Parelbella > Parelbella ahira. The sequence goes on along the minus strand of DWME01009231.1, from coordinate 5,968 downwards.
TACTGGTTACAGACTCAGACACTGAGCCTCTACCAGAAATATGTACTAGAAAAACTAGGTAAAAAAATCCAATAGTACCCGACTCGGGATCGAACCCAGGACCTCTCGATTAGCAATCACGCTTTTTACCAATCGACTAACGAGGCAGTAAAATAAAAATAAAATACCATTAAAAATGAACACCACGTTGTGGTTAATTAATTCAGTTACGAAATACTCGAAAAATGTTTTAGTGAGCAGTAACGTCAGCATCATAAATCATAATCACAAACGTCATTGTAATTATAGTTTACAAAAAATATATTCGTAACTCTGTATATATGTATTTACTAAACAAGCATACGTAATGTTTTATTAAAAATTTCATATACCTACATTGCGATACAAGTATACAGTACAATCTGCATCAAAAGTGTTACATGATTTAGTCAACAAATACACTTTATAGTCCATCTAGAAAATAGAGAGAATCATCTCTTACTATTTGGAAGAATATATCTTAGGAATATGGAAGAAACACGGCAGGTCCTTAAGAATAGTGATATTATGCTCTCCATGCCCTCCATCTACCCTGTGAGGGACTTGGCATGAAGATAAGTATGCATGTATCTTCTACTATACTGTCATACGATGACGCCACTAGCAAGTTAACAGCAATAACGAATACCTTACGTCTTGACAAAAGTCATTTCTGACTGCATCAATCGCATGGTATTTTTTGTTCGATCTTTTTTGCTTCAACTAAATCACTTTGACGATTGAAACAGATGTTACGTCTATTTCTGTTTAACAAGGGTGTTACAGAAATAAGTCTTCCAGTATGCATCTCTTTAACATCCACCGACATCCCTTTCTTTCTCAATGACTACTTACAATTAACTTTTGTCCCCTTTAAGAGGGGCTTAAGTTTGTTATATAAGAATTGCTTTGTTAAAAGCCGCCAGATTTCTTTCATTTGAATACAGAAATGTAAGGTAAAAAATTTCAATTAATTGAAATTTAGAGAATATATTTTCTTTAATTACCCGTGTTTTCCATTCTCGTATTTATTATTCGTTTTGTTTAAATAAATAAAACAAAATTGTTTTTAATTTGAACACGTATTACTTGTCATAGCAATTGTTATAACTTAGAAATTACATTGGTGTATAATAATTTTGCAGCGGAACACAGCTAAAGCTAATGAAACTGAAAACAGTACATTGCAATTTGCAAATTGCCATCTAACTACGTATGCTGCTGAAGAACCTAATGTTCAATTTAATCGGTATCACGTTTAGAAACTCGCTTTGATGCAAAGGTAATTAAATCTGGCCGTTCAATATATGTAACCATCTCTACAATGTATGAACAGGAACCCGTTACCTACAGTCGTATAGTAGTTTTATATACATATATGTATATACAATTTACCGTTGTGTTACTTATCGTATAAACGTAACAATGTAACATCACCCTTGTGATCCCCGAAGGGGTAGGCAAAGGTACTACATTTCACCAGTTACGTTTAGGTCCAACGGAACAGGTAGTAAGCCTATTGCCATACCGAGCATAGATCCAGTCTTCCAGTCACTACTAGAAATTCTAAATTAGAAAATTCCTATAGTACCCGACCCGGCATTTGTACTTAGGACCTCCCGATCGACAGTCACGCTTACAACCACTCGACCAACGAGACAGTCAAGAATAATATTTATGTAAAATTCAGTATTAAAAACAAAGAATTACAGTATGTACGAGTCTATCGAGACTACGCCGTCGATTTATCAATTTCTATTAGCGTTTCCAATCGAGTATCAGGTTTTAAGCGTTGTGTTTTTCAATAGAGAAAAAGATAAATGAGAAAATAATTACTTGAAAAAAATTGTGACATAGCAATTTTCTACATTTTTGTACATTTTTTGCGACACAAATGACTGATGTATCAGTAAGCGAAACTAGATCGATCGTTTTACGCAAATTGGGATGATATCTTAAAAAAATTATGACATGTTCTTCATTATCTCTGTAAATATATATTATACTGTATTTACTACTCCTCCTTATACCATGGTGAGACGTCAACATAACTGGTGAAACTCGCGAGTGTAGGTACTAAACTCCTCTGCCTACCCCTTCGAGGAAATACAGGTATGATGTTATATTGTGTAATGTATACAATATTTACAGTTTTTTGTTATATCTTACGCAATTTGTTCATCATTATTTTTATCATTACCATTATCATCATCATCATCATTATCATTAATATATCAGCCTCAATTATCCTACAGCTGAATATGGGCCTCGCTCATTGTGTGTCAGAACGTTGACGTTCCGCTGATCTCATCAAGACACCGTCGCATGTCCGAACCAGTCAATCGAAGAAGCTTAATAAATCGAATGGTCCGATCGATCGAATCAGACCAAACGATCGATGTAGTTAAGATACGACATCGCTCGAACGGTTCGAAAAGTGTCATACAACATGTCTCCCAGTACTTATACGTATGAAATGATATTTCTTAACGTACCAAAGAAACATAAATGATGAGATCCTGAAAGAACTCATTTGACTAAAGGTTTGTTCAATACGTACAGTTTCAGTCGTACATAATATGTTTTCAGAAACGTACGTGAGAATTAGTTAATTTGTTCAATTAACGTAAAACAATGGTATCATCACACGTTGTTCAATTAATTGAAATTCATAAAGGCAAATTACGTTATATCTCTAGTCACGGATCCGGGCGTCTTCAAAATAAACTTATTACACTAAACACAGTTATCTCCATCTCCATAATATTAATACTAAGTAATAAATCCTTTCATCTCGAGTCCTCTATCAACGCATTAATTACATTATAACTCAGAGCTAATGGCGTGGTATAAATCTCTGAATGTTTATATTCCATAGTTTAGGCTTTGGTACACTTGTTCCCTCGATCACAAGGGGCGAGAAACGAAAATTAATATTTAAGACTGCATACTATTAATAAAACAAGTATTTTTGATTATTACATAAATATATATTTAAAATAAGAATATGTCATATTATTCGCGCTTGTTGATAATGCAATGTCTATGAAATTTGAGTTCGCGTGAGTTTGCGTGAGTGACTGACAGTAACTTTTATTAGCTATTAACTAGCAATTTTCTACGTAAGTTTGTCACTTTAATTAGAATTTATGCAACAGGGATGATGACTTAATCAATGAAATGATAAAATTCAATCAATCTCAAGCCGCTTCGCCGCTACCGATAGAACAGAAACCTTTCACACTTATGGTGGCCACACACTCCCGCCACGTGTTGCTGATAATAAAATTTGTGGGATAAAAATATTTACAACAGACAACTGTTCTACAAGCCGTAATCCCTGTTCTCAAACAACGGGTCATTAGGGTGTGGTTCTATATATAGCGTTAGTCGTATTTCATACTTGAAGAGGCGTAATAGGTCGCACGTGGCGGTTGATCGCACAGTGCTAAACGTTGGATGTAAGTCATGAGCGAAACGATTTTATTTTGGAAAAAGTTAAAGTATATTAATTTTATAAGGTTAATAAGATATGACTTTTACGGAATATAATTCATTCTGAGAAATCCAACACAGAAGCAATAAAACGAGCTGATTTTGACGAGGTAGCTGCGTTGCTTTTAGATGGGTACAATGTTGACATGGCCTATTTATAGGGGTCTCGCATTGTCTGTAGCAACGTTGTTAAACATTTTAAGAATTAAAGCTTCAGTAGCCCTAATGAACCAAACTTTTATTACAAAAATTATCTTTGTTATGTAAAAATATAATCGTTATGCATGTAAAATATGTTTAGTTTCACTCATGATAGTATTAAATCTCCACATATTATATTTTCTATTCGGTACCGTGTTCCAGAATGACTAGTGTTAAAAAATCAAATTAGGTACTATGGAACTTCTAACCAGTACCTACTTAACAGAATTCTTCTCACTGTGGTTGGAGCAGTAAAACTTGACAGTAAAAATCTGAATCTAAACAAAAGTTCATTCCTCGATGCAAACAGTTGTAAAAAAGCAATAAATCCTAATACTTGAAGCAAGCTCTAAACATATGCGGTCGACAAGCATTGGAGATAAGGAAAAAATTAAACTTCTCTAGAATATTCTGCAATGAATTATCGACCTTATTCAAATTAACACAAGATCCATATGATATGCTGTATCCAGGTGGAACAATTAAAATGTCATTAAGATTTTTATATGGACGGATTATAATTTTTTTGTTTGAGGCATCATAATTTTTTTTCCCAAATGTAAAAACATTTTTTATCACAGGTCTCTAACGGGGTCGGCAAAGATTACTGATTGACAAATATCTTTATACCTCCAGACCTCACGTGTTTCTTTTGGGAGTCATCAGACGTATGCCGTATGCCGTTTTCGGATACTTATGACTCCCCGACAACCAGTACCTGATCTATTTAGTCAACTAGACGAGTCTTGTTTTTTTTCGGGATGTATATACATCCGTCAACTTTTGCATTATGTACTTATTTCATATAAAAATAAAAGCTTTATAAAAATGTGCCTACGTATTTAATTAATGTCGCAAAAAAATACAATAAAAGGCACTAGTAACACGATCACACGGTCAGTAAAAACATTAGTAGTTTTGTATTTGCTCCAATTTGCCCCAAAAAATAATAGGGAAACCCCAAAGAAAAGTTTTAATTTGATTAAAAGTTCTTCGCTCTATATTTCACGATTGCCGAGGCAGGGGACGGTGCTGGCAGAACTTTGTTAATACTACGTTAATCCCGGAAACTGATTGCGAGCATCGGATATTCCAAAATTGAATAATAGTCAAGTCAGAATTGTCAAATTGAGAACTTCTTTCTTTGGTCATTTTACCTATAAAATATAGATATTTACATACATACATGCATATCTTAACACCAAGCCCCTTACGGGATAGGCAGAGAGCACAGTGTGCCAAATATCTCTATCTTTGCACGCCTGTCGTGCTGCTTTCACATTTATCAGTCTCTTTAGATGGAGTTGATTTTAACTCATATTGTATTCAATTTAACAGAAATTAATGGAGTTTAAGGTTTTTATTATAGACTTGTCTTAGCTGATTTATAAGTAGTTAAAAAAGTGCTAACCACCCGTATCCCGTTCGGCGAGAAATCCTTAGTTAGCACGCCATCAATCTTTGTCATGGGCAAGTCTGATGGCGCATTTAGTTACTCCATGGAATTTATGGAATGTTTTATGGCGCTTGCGGGTATAAATAGCTCTCATTTTCTATTTAGAGTAAAGTGGCGATTACTCTGGAAATCAAAATGGTGTTTAATTCAACGCGTTCACCTGATTTTTTCATTTTGTATTATTAGGTCACAATACGACGACCACGCAATATTTCATCATAATTAGAATAAGTTTAGTGTATCATACGATATCTTTTTTCACTCCTTATACATTTGACACTCGATGCTCATTGCCTACTACGTTATCGATCTGGCCTATTGATATAAGAATAATAAGAATTTTCACTTCATTTACCCGCCAATAAGAAAAAAATATATAATTATGCTAATGTTCAGTCGCAACGCTGACTTGTTATTTTCGGCAATTTTTATCTGACGAATTATTCGTTTTATTAAAACGAATAATTAAATTTTTTTTTTTTTTCGTCTCGTTAAAATTTTTGTTTATTCTGTTTTACTATTTATTTAATTTGACAGATAAGGATTAAAGCTAAATATTTCCCCATCTGAACTTGGATCTTTCTAATTTTTATTTACCTTCCCTATTTATCAAGTTTTTATTGATCATCGCTTATACCTTTCTTAGATACTAGGTACTACCTATGACTTTAAAATATTGTAGTTGTAATATCCGTTTAAAAAGCCCAAAAATTCTAATAGCGTGTAGTGTGTGTTAGACACCTTACAATATAAGTTAGTGTAAGATCTGTATTAGTTAGTCATAATAAAGACGTCAAA
>DWME01009230.1:0-11066 GCA_018244795.1 Parelbella ahira ahira | reverse complement strand
CACTGTGTAGGAAATATAAAAAATATTCAAATGCTTCATATTCATTACGATAGATTTAAATTTAAGCATAACAATAGTATTCATGTACATACGTATTTGGTCTGACAATTATTACAAAGCTGGGAACAGATAACAAACTATACAAGACGATAGATAACAAAATATTTTTGTCCAATTTGTATTCAGCTTCCGTCAGTGTTTAAAAAAAAGTTTACATATGTAATGAAGAGTAGAAAACAAAAGTGTTACAACATATTATGTGTGTTATAAGTTGCATAACATTATTTTTTAAACTAATATAAACTATTAACAGTTTTACTTTCGCTGTTGTGTTGGATCTCGTATAATAGGAGAAGAATTAAGATATGCATAAATATAAAAAAAAAATACTTAAAAAAGGTTTACACATATTATTATTAAAACATAAATGATTTATTATTAATACCGAATTAAGCTTATCTTCTGGCCTCGTAATAACAAATACAGTATGTATTTTATTGAGATATGTCTACTTTAACTCACACGTGTTATTATAAGTGTGTCTATTCTATTAGAAGGGAATTAAACTATATAATAATGTTTGTATAAGTCGTGTAATACTTTGAAATGAACATTAAAACAAGCAATGAACCAAGGCACACCCAGTAAATAAATCTCAAGTTTAAAAACCGTAATCGAAACTAGAATTACAGATTTACGTATAATAAGCAATATAATATGCATAAATCAAACTATCCTACTATACTTTCAATGAAAATACAGATTTCAAACTGTAAACGTAGTTACTTAAATCTACTTGGCTACAGTGCGTGTAACCTCAGATTTTTATCGTCTCACTGTACAGTACTACGCGTAATCCTTCCGAGACCACCGTAGACGACTTTTTAAATCTCAGCATGCGTACTGTTATAAATATGACGTGAATGAATAAACAAAATGTATTTGAAGGGTTCCGATAGAAAAATATTCTTCTATCAAAAGATTTGCGTAATACATTTGAATTAATAATAATGTCTAATAATAAAACTGTATTGCCATATCGCACACGTAAAAGTTTATTATGTAGTAACAATTTGTGACGATAGCCTTTGCTGAGATAAAAAAAAATTGAGAACATTTTTTAATGGAAATGAGAAAGAAATCAGCACCAGATTTTGTCTGTATCGTATACCTACATATAATATGCTTGTAACGTATGTAATTTTTTTTACGTATAATTATATACTTATTACAGAGTATGGTCGTGGTCGAATACGATGAGCTGAGGAACAAGCTCAGTGGCGAGCTATTGGAAAGATCTACATATGTTCAACAGTGGAAGAGACGGGAGTAGGCAAATCACGATGGTGATACTACAAGGTCTATTGCTTATTCGAACAAGACGGTCACGCTTTCACCACAATGCCATCACCTTTATGCCTACAAAGAGAGAGAGCTATCCAATATTATTGCATATTAGCAGACAACGGTCTTAACACTTTTCATTCTGACAAAAACCCATACTTAACGGCAAAACCCAAAAAGGTTAATGATAATGCTCGTATTGTACCAGGTATTCAGCTAGCATTACAAAAGCCATAAATTTCTGGATTAAGCCGTCTATAATGTTATATTAAACTAATTAAAGTGGAGTCATCCTGTACTTCAGATAGTACGTGGAGTCGTCAAAAACAACTAATTACTGTTGTGTGTTGTACAGGTGGTAATCCAACCGGTATGAAATCAGTGTGTATGACATGCGTAGTCAAATGTCGATATTATCTATGCATCTGTCGAACGAGTTCGTTCGCTCTTTCATTCGTTCGTTTCATTAGCTAAACTGAACGGAAAAGTCATTCGAAACTTGATTTATAAGTATGTATAATATATACTATTAATAATTATATACTATCATTTACTAATTCTTTTACACATCACATACCTATACTCTTGTTACTGTTTAATTTTTTTACCTGTAGTTTGTCTGGTAGAGAATTTCTATAACAATGAATCTGCCTTTTGTGTAATTAGTATTTGCAGCTTTTCGTATACGTATACAAATTTATTTCTGATATACAAATGAAACGTATTAACAATATAACAATATAAACAAATAAATTACCAGTTAATTTGAAACAGGGCCTCGGCAGATATAAATTATACGCAATATTGTTTATCGTATGAACACTGGTCCAAAAGTCAATGTCATAGTATATTAAAGATATTTCTACTAAGACTTTGTTGATAAATTTTTTAGTAACGACTTGAATGTAAAAATGACTTTTATTAACTTACTAATAGGTATATGTAATTATTACATATTTATATAGTACTATCCTTTCATATCTGTACACGCAATACGTTTTCACACCCAATTTATATTTTCATATTCTATCAGCTTAGGTTCATAGCGCCAATAATAGCTATATCAAACAGTATACACATTGTCGGACCCAAATCTAGACCACAAAAGAAAAGTAAGGTAAGGAACCAACGATGCTAAATTAGTCATTCAGTATGTTACACAACATGTGTTTAATCCATATGTGTACAGACGGAACCCTAAAAGCAATTACAGGAAAAGGATCGCGAGGTCGTCGCCCGCAGCGACCCTTGGATTCGGGACGTCAGGGCCGCCTCTATAACTTACACGCACTTCAGCATTCCATGGGAATTACTCATGGAATAAGTTAGACGGATCTCACACTTGGACACGATGAGAGATAGCTCCGTGATAAATGGTGACGTATGGTGCTGGAGCTCCCATGAGTTTAAACACTTCTATGTACTGCTTTTAGAAGGATTTATTTTAATATTATTTAATGTAAAATGATAGTTTTGTTTATCCTTTGTTATAGTCGAGAAAGGCTAGATGGAACTAAAAAACAAATCAATATTAAAGACACTCGATATAATATGAGACCTAAACTGATTTGTGTGCTTTTAAAAATTAAATGTGACTTGCGATAACGGTGACGGAAAGCATCGTGAGGAAATTTGCACACCTTTGAGTTCTTCTTATTCTTAGCGTTATCCGATGAGCCCTCAAATTCCCCATCTGCACATGGTCAGCGTGGCAGAATATAATTTTAACCCTTGTCAGTAAAACAAGATTGCAGGCAGCAGTACAACGATAAAATCCTTGACAAACCATGTTTGGTAGGAAATACTATTAGTCTTAAATTTTAGATTTTCACAGTGATAGCTATTCAAAGTTCTATAAAGTGTGAAGGTATTTACTATCAGCCAAAGTCGAGATCGATGACCGGTTAATTATATTGAAAAAACTATATATATGTATGTTAATACCCATAATTAACTGACGTAACGCAAAATCGCTTAATAGAAGGCAATTATTTTGTATCTGAAGAAAGTAGCACATAAGCAGGCAGCTGCCGCAAGTGTTGCCCACGGGCATCTGCTATGGTCGTCGCATGTGACTAAAGAAATGTCTATCTATTAGGAAATCTAAAGGTATCACATTAAAACCACGACATTATTATCACGATTTTTACATTCATGTTTTAAAGCAGTGATTGACGTCATTGGCCTTTTATATTATTATTACACGTGATCGAAATCAACATACAACCAGATATATAACATCAATTATGATTATCAATAACCAAACTTTTTTTTTGCAGGTGGCAATCTCACCTGCTTTATTGGTATTTTAGTTTAAGTGTTCTGTTCCGCTATTTACGATTGGATAGGTAAAAACCAATTAAATGTATTAATTTAAACAATATAGCAGATTCATGGGTGTTAAAACTGATTAAGAATAAAATTTAAAAAAATCCAGTCGCAATAGGAAAAATATTTGATAATTACTTCTGTAATCTGATTTAAAATACATATATATCAAAACATATTTTCTTTTCTATTCCGAACCCCCGGTTCTATTAGTAATATGTCAGTATTTTTAACAGCATAACATTGATCTACACAACAGACAAATCTTGATTTCAATCTCATAAATGTCACGTATCTTATAACATTACTCATAGACACAATGCTAAGGACTAAATTAATAGGCCCCATGTCTATATAAAATCTAAACACAAAACACTACTCACTCTCAATTGCACATTAATAATTACATTATATAAAACATTTGTTCTAAACATTCCATTGTATTTAAGTTAAATGGGCCTTATATTATATTTACTTCCATCTGTATCACGAAATTTCCGTTTCGAACGCAGCTGCATTAAAACAAAAGATAATTCATCTAAATTTTCGGTCCATTCAAGAACGCTTTCATAGACAAATCCATTTTTTTCTATCAATCAAGTGTTAAAGATTATGCGCACGTTGCAGGGTACCATAGACAAATCATATTTGTTTTTCAAATCAAGAAGGGAGGAACTAATGAGCGCATATTGTTTTTCGAAAGGACGTTGACCCGGACGGACCACGTGTGGACTATGGACACACGTGCAAGCATCTTTTGTCCGAATCTTTGTCCTTTAACTCCCTTCTAAGCCCTAAATTTCGTGAGGAGGGTTTCTTAGACAACGGAATAAAAATCAAATGAGACGATCTGTATTTATTTATATTTTTTGCCAGTGTGTTGAAGTGATATTAAAATATGAATTCTACCAAACTTAACATTCAAATATTAACACATTAAAACGGGGCAGAAGGTTGGTAAGGTAAAGGTTATGTTACAACCTTAGGTTCATATGTTAAACTTCAATAAGTCAACATTCAAAGCACTTTCTGTCTTACAGTTTATTCTAAGCAACTGCATACTGCAACTTTGTATCGACGTGTATGACATAAAAGAAAAAAAAAGTATTATTATTTCATCACGCTAGATGCTTGACGGGGTAGGCCAAGAACGCCGAACGCGAAATATCTTTATGCTTACAAATCAAACGTCGTTTCTCTATATTCACTCTCTTCATACAAAAGAAAGGCGAGTGCTAAAAAATATATATACGAAATTGGGCAAATACATCAAGTAATATATTTTTAAGATTCTCTACGCATTTCCGTGTGCCATGCCATAATCGTGAGACCCTCGAGCGTGCACTTGTTAACAATAGCTACCCTCTGGGATCCGCCTCTTGATCGGCACCAAGTGTTCAATGGATACAAAGCAACACTAAAGTCTTTGTCAGGGGATACCATCAGGAGACATTAGTGCATAATGTAGCCATACATAAAAAACATACCTACTATCAAGCGACATTGGTGTACAATGTTGCCGTGAGTAAATGAAATGCATAATATTTATTTATTTAAAAAAAACTACAATTTCTTATGTTATTTGTTATGCTGCCAGTACTTTTGAAAAATGTGTGCCGCATATTTTAAAATATACGACGTTTCGAATGTACCTAGTGTAATTTAACATTTATTACGTAAGTATTATTAAAAAATAATAGAAACAATGCTTGATGCATCATTTATGTTATATGCTGCCGGTAATTTTGAAAACGATGGCCTACTTACTTTAAATGTAAAATTTTTGCAATTTCGAATGATTGTACATCCACTGATCAAATATGCTAATAACATAACTATGATAATAATTTAATGATATGATATTTTTAACGTTGTCGGTACTTTGAAAAATATGGTGTGAATTTTTGAAAATTTGTAACTTTTCACATATAATTAGCATCAAAAGCAACGTAATTGCTTTCGATCAGGCGATATTGCGACTAAATATAAACATAAAATATTCGGATATTTTTAACAAAAGGAGTAAAAATTAATTTATTAATAATGAATTCAAAAGTCAACTTTTCGTCATACATTTTCCTCGCTGTTCGAGTGATTGCAAGTGCGACTACCGATCGGGAGGTCCTGGGTTCAAATCCCGGGTCGGGTACTATTGGAATATTCTAATTTAGAATTACTAGTAGTGTCTCAGAGTCTGGATCTGCCCGGTGTATGGCAATAGGCTCACCACCCATGAGACTTATACGGAACGGGTGAAATGTGGGAGTGTAATATAGTCCTCTTCCTACCCCTTCGGGGATTACAATCGTAAAAATACGTAACTTTTCATCGTATATTTATACCTAAAGTATTTGTTAAACTGAAACTGTTATCCTCAAAATTATGTAGGTACCTATTCAAAATCATTAAGTGTAAAACAAACAGCGACCAACCGAGTGATAAAATAATGAAACATACTGAATAGGGCTAAGTAGGTACTATACCTACTATTATATTAAGACTGAGTACTACTAAGTTAAGGCAGAGAGTGAAAAAGTTGAATTCCATATCTTTCTTTCAATAGTAAAAACTTATCTTCCGAATATGTCCGTAAAAAAACAACCAAACATTTTAAATATTAATATTTATTAAATCAGAACCAAATTAAAAAGAACAACAACCTTAAATCGCAATTCAAGATCACGAAACGCAAGAACACAGGCCAGATTTTTGTTAAAATTGTGACGATCTATTGTATGTATGTATAAAAACAAATAAAAGCGTATAGTAAACCATCAGTAGATCGAAACGGAAAGCCGAACCAATCGCGCTACGGCCAGCGTAGACCACAAAACCGATCGAGTGTTACATTTACACGGAACACTTCCCTGCCGCGTCCTTGGTAACAAGGGTCCAACCAATTCACTTTTAGAATCAACGTCCATTTCCTATTAAAGCGTGAAAACAGTACTAACCACAAACTATATTTTGAAATTTGAAAGGGCGGTTACCAAGAAATATACAGGTTTGAAGTGTTCATGTCATAGCTCGTGGTGTATCTCATTGTAGTACTTATTGGTTTTTATTTTGAACCTCGCAAACAGGTAGACGGGCCACCTCATGGTAAGTAGCCACCGTCGCCTATGGACATGTGGAACACAACAGACGTTGCCAATGCTTTGCCAACTTTAATTGAAAGTTTTTTTTCACGCCTTTCTCGAACAACGCCAATATTGCAAGGTTAATAAAACATTTTATGATGCAATTTCCGATGTTAATATTTTTTGTATATTCATTCATTTTATATATTCGAATTTTGTTTGTTTCACAAATTTTTGTTTTTATTAAAAAAAAATCCTAATTTATAATATATTTCTTTCAACAACACAACGCTCTAGATGATTAGTTTTTATTTCGTAATAAAAACGTCTGCTGTTGTCCATGTTCAAATAATTTTCGTTTCGAGAACATTTTATCCGTTTAACAAGCAGCAATAAAATTACCATTGATCCATTAACAATTACGACCAATTTTCATAACGCTCGCAAATGACAGTATAATTTCAATACAATGCGACATCTCGACGAAAATGCCTCATTATTACGTCACTCTCCATGTAATTAGGTATATTGATAGTGTTGCCATGGTGACATGTTTCGCTGAGATTTTCCAAACCACTATGATAGCTCAACAGCATCACGGTGGAGATTTTTTTTCATACGATAACTTTAAAAACTGCCAAATCCTTTAGTACAATCTTGCTGCACTGATTTTTGATTCAAAGGTCAATCCTAGCTTTGTTTCAGTTCTGAAGACCATTTTGGCTTATCCACTATTAAGACAAAATGCCTTCCAAGAAACAACATTTTGTTGTGATAACACTCCTATACATTCAACACATATGAAGCTTACCATAATTTTTTAATCAATTTATACAGTCTTCAGGACTTATTTTCGTATACGTATGTGTCCGTTTATATTTTAATTAAATGGTGACATGAGTCCCACTGTAATTGTGGTTTCGTGCATTGTTCAACTGTATTGTACTTCCGTTTTTAATACAATCGGTTGTTAAAATGCATATTAAATTGTTACCAAATTTTTATTCAAATTAATCGTCTATAAAATATTATTATTATTATTTAATGTACGTACGGCAATTTACCATCGACTTACAGAATAGTGCACAAGATTTTTAATATACAGAAAAAAATATCTTATTATGGATAAATCATTCTATAGGTCAAGTACAGATAATTAGAAACGATAAGTATAGATAATTATGAACGAAACGGATTTAAAAATAAGTTTAATAGTATTTCTAAACTGTCAATTGAGGTAATTAAATGTAGATCAAAAACTAATACATTTTATTTCTAAAAAATAATAATACAATTTAAAAAATTCTTAACTATCAGTGTTTCTATTTTATTTAAATAAACAATATATCCACGCGTACATAGTTAGACACATTGGTAATATCAACACATGAATTTACACTCACGTTTGTAGCTCACGGGATATTTGATCAAGAGCTGTCATAGATAATCAATTTTATAACCTGCTTTTCAAAAGAAAAGAAGAAGAAGACAGCGGGAAGCTACTGGATTCGGAAGGCCCAGGACCGGAAGAAATAGCGCCGATTAGGGGAGGCCTATGTCCTGCAGTGGATATCTAGAAGTTGACGATGATGATGATGATGCTTCTAAATTTTTCTGAAACACATCATTCTAATTGATTCCCAAATTTTAAAAAATAGTCTGCCCAAGCTGCAGTCTTAATCGAAATGTTATGTTTTCTGACTATTCATATTATGTTTTCTGACTTAATAAAGATATCTCGGTTTCAACACGAACCCAAATTTCAAGTCGAAATATTTACCACAGACATTGTTCAAAATTGTTTTCAATTACATTTTAATAGACAAAAAACGCAAGGACTGTTTGCGGTGAGTCCTTGTAACTTTCGATTTATTTTTTATACAAATCGATAGAGCCTTGAGTGTGATCGCCGTTACCGCTTTGGGTTTTTTTAAGAGTTCTTTTAAGAATTTTTAAAGGAACATTTAAAAGGAGTTTTTGTAAGAACGCTTAGGAACATATAATTACATAACAGTTGATAATTATAACACGATTTTGTTAGTCAGATGATGTTATGTCAATAAATTTCATAGAGGTCATTCAAATCTCCATTTACAGGCAATTTTGACGGGTTCAAATAAATTTCACTTATTTACGTTGTTATAAGTTCATTAAAAGTTATAAACACCTTCGTCGCCGTACTACAAACCCTCGCATGAAATGAATGGGTAACAGGGTAGGGTAAAGTTTTCTGGGTACGAAAAGAACAGTTAATCTCACTCAGTATCAAATTTTGCCCCTCAATCACTTAACCAGATTGACAAACTAGGTACATAATTTCGTATATGTTGATATACTAAGACTAATATTGTAGGCATACTAAGACTGATATTGTTACATCTCCAAAGAAAAACTACACCTAAGTCACGTTTTTGGTACTACAGACGTAAAGAGGGGTCCTGTAATAGCCGACTTCCTTTCGCAATCGCTGCGCAGGACAATGTGATGCGTGAACTGATTTGGACGTTACACCCGGGGAGACTTACGAATATAAATCATTTTCATTACGCAGACTATAAATTTACATAAAAAATTCATATATTTTAATACATAATTTGACATTTTATTTCTATGCTAGTAACTTAATTTAAATTCGATATGAAGTAAGCAATGTTGCCAATTTTTACGTCAATTAAATAACGGCATAACATTTTTTGTATGAGATAACAAAAGATACGTGTTAGAACTGTGGTGAGATCATTATAAACTAGCATAGATACCTGTAAAATTAAAAACTGTGTTCTACTTAAGAATTTAATGTTAAGTACATCATAAATGTCGCCCTGTGTGTTTCGCCAGTCACAAACGCACGCATAATATTGGCACCTGCTGACCTCCGACACACTGGGCTACCATGCTCCCATTCTATAACGCACTTGTGTTATAACAAACTTGACTTATCAAGAGAGTGAGAAATGCATGGACGGGAGTAGGCTGATGATGATTATGCTAAATATGGTAGAAGCGCGTCAGGTCTGTTAGGAATTTTATCCTATAACCTATAATCCTGTTCTCGTCTCTATTTCTATATTTGATACGCATTTTCTTTGCCTTCTCCGTGAGGAAGCTGGCGTGAAATATAAATGGATACATTATTAATAGATGACAATGGAAGGCCGACGATACGTTTCCATTCTAACGGAATTCTGAAAAATGATCTTGGTTTCGCCCACTGCACAGATTGCATCGAAAATTTTACGTAAAACACATTAATTTATGTCTATTACAACGGAATAACAATACACCTCAGTCGTTTGTTTGTACGTTCGTCAGTGAGCATAGGTCATTACGACTGACAGCTTAGAACCGTACCGAAAAATAAATTATGGTAGGTCAGGATTACGACAGTCGTGGTATATAACTTTAATAATAATATTTACATATATTTAAGGTTTCAAAGTTAATGAACAATTTAGAAGCTCGGGACCTACGGAACTCTAAGAAAAAATTGTTTTAATAATTCCGTGTCTCCCGAGCTAATCAAGAGTTTTAAACTAGGCTGTTGATTGGGTGGTTCTGGTGATTACAGCTGAGCTAGGAGTCGTAGGTTCGATTTACTGATACTCGGTATTGTTCTGTACCTGGATGTAAAATTACTCATATAACACATGTAACTATGTATGTGTTTAGAAATGTATATCTATATGAATATATTTAACAGATGTCTGCTTACCGTAGTACAGGGGCTAGCACTATTTTTAGACCGTATGGACGTGTGAAAATGTCTGAAATTATTATATTACGTGGTACCGGACCTTAGCGAATTCTACTTTTTGAAATATCCAATTCGTTAAGAAAGACTGTTTAAATGTATCATAATAAATCTAAGTTTTTTCCACTAAATCTAGAATATTCTCAGTCAATCGACACACTTGACACAATACAATTCAAGAAAAGTAAATGTAAGTCAAGTTCACGTAAAAAGAAATAATAATAAAGTAATTATTTATGTTTAATAAAACTATGTATATATATTCTGGACCATAAAAAATACCAAAGATCAAATGTTTTTATAATAAAATTGGTCTTACAATTAACTTTTTTTATTTAACCTCACTTTGCTACAGTTGTAATCGCCGCAGTTGTGCGTGTCTAACTGCGAGGTATGTCAGCGTTTTCGGGTTAAATCGATCACGGCGTGAACAAACCACGTCGGCACAAAAAGTTGTGTGAGAATGTGATTTTTATACTTTTTTATTTGATCAAATTACCAACAAATCTATTTACTATGAGAGATTTATTTATTCGTTCGTTCATTCGTTCATCGCTTCGTTC
>DWME01009229.1:0-11066 GCA_018244795.1 Parelbella ahira ahira | reverse complement strand
GTCATTAGGTCTTCCTGGGTGCAGGTATTAGGGCACGCAGGGCACGATTTGAGGTGGTCCATCGTTTGGGGGGAGCCACACAAACAGTTTTGGCTGTCGCTGTCTATCAAACCCCATCTGATCATGTTGTCCTTATATACGTTGATTACAATAGTAACTCGTTTTTGTAAATACACCTTTCAACAGTTTCACAGTAGTAAAACAAAAACTGAAATGAAAACAATATTCTGTTTTAAACTAATGCAATACGTTCATTTATTTTATCATTTTTTGCCCGAAGTTAGCCCTTAAAAATTAAGAATACTTTACAATATTATTATAAGCCGATTGCAATCAACACCTAAAGTAATATTAATTAACAAGCGCCATAGATACACCTGTATTGGTGTGCATGCATGAAAAAGTATGAGTCATTAGTTTCCGGTTTAAAATAACATTTGACCAGGGAAGTTTCGAAGTCCACGCATGGTGGAGGCGATGGCCCACATCGATATTTCGTACATTATTGAGTAGTCGCGTGCTACCTCCCGAATTTCCAATGTTTGGCGATTGATGTGTAGATTGACTTTTGTCATTTGCGTCGACCATGTCAAACAGTAAAATGTTTTTCTATAAGCTACCCTCAAATTGCCGTGGTTCGAATAATGGACTAAGGCGATTTGTATATGTAGCCATTTGATGGATGGGAGCGAATTGGTATTTTTAGTGGAAAGCTTTTATTAAGTAATAAGAAATTATATTGTCTATGTGCTTCTGCTATAAACTTTCTCAAAAAAAATCAAAAGAAAATTTACATAGTACTCAACCAAGAAGTTATTAAAACCCGTACAAAAATGGGCATGTTTTGCTCAATAACAACTCCATTCTATTTTTGTTTGGGTTAAAAACCGAATTGCTAGAATTTCCTTATAAGTAGGTACATGTCTTCTTGCGTACGGAACACTGTTATTTCTCGTCTAAAATATTACATCGACGTTATGTTGTTTGCATTATGCAAATCCAAATTCTCGAAGTCAACACCTTTACATACTAAGGTTAACGAGATCTAGCTGATAAATTAACAATTGGTTTGAAACGAACTCCTTTGTTGTGTGTTTGTGTTGTTTTTGGTATTTGTTTCAATTCTTTACATACATAGATAACTCGAGTAAAAGAATTCGAGGTGCACCGTTACGTATGGCGTTGATAAGAAATGCGAAAGGTTGTGCAAATGTAACGGGTGGTTGGAGAAAGCCTCGGGAACACGTCATAAAGGCGGCTCCTTTAGAGAGGCTGATTACATTAAAATGTTCGGCACCTTTTCACACAAGCGCCATTCTGTAAAGGATAAGAATCGTCATTGTTAGAGAGTTTTATTCTCAAAAACAGTTAGGTTTTTTGTAAACGCGCAGACTCAAAAAAGCAACAAATGCTGAATGTTTTTTTTGCGTAACTCTTTTCAAATTAAGCTAGAGAGGCATTTGTAACTACCCAAATGTGCTTTGACGCCTTCAAAAGCGCATTTCTTCTGATTCCATGCTCAGTATCCACATACATACATATATTTTTTTATCAGTACCAAAATATAATACTTAATTGATTGATAGTAAATTTAAATAATCGTTCTTTTTAATTACGGCAAATTTATATATCGATATATTTTAAACGCAAACAGTGTTAAGCTTTGTACCTACTTATTTTTATACCATAGTGCGACTATAGATTTAATTTCACAGCGACTGATAAGCTAACATGTTTCTCAACATGCATTACATTCAGAAATATGTATATGGAAGTCTAGATGTATTGCGTATTGTACAATCATGGATTACTGTGGAACGTATTATACACATGAAATGTAAGTACATATTTACACTATTAGCTTCGGCTGTTTGCATCTCGTAAGTCGGAATATATTCGGGTAAAATTGAAAATGTCCCTTAACAATTATTATTGAATTGTAATGATTACCTTACCATTGATAGCAAAATTGACTTATTCTAATGTGTATGTGTATATATAATGTGTAATGTGTATGAGAACTTTTATCATAGGGATTGCTTTTTTACTTTACCGGTATCGGTACACAAGAGTAATTGTAAGTAGAGTTTAATGTTGAAAATGTCGGGAACTGGATGTACTTTCTTTATGTCGTATGATTAACTTGTGTGATAAAAATGGCATACCAAAAAAAGATACCGTTATGATGCATAAATGGCATCCAATCACCAGATAAAAGAGAAACTCTACCCCGCAACATTAAACCCTTTCCTGCAGCACAAGTTTTTGTATTGAGAAGAACGCAATTTTTATTATTTTACGACTTAACTCTAATATTGCACAACTCCGCAAAAGCACCGACGAGCTACACTGATACTTCGAATAAAAGAATATAATAAAAACAAACGGAAAGGGTTTACACAATGCAGAAAAATTACGCAATGACTAGTTTTATGAGTGTCAAAACGTACTGAGGAAAAAACTTCGCAGGTACGAAAAGGGTCCATTGTTGTTGCAAAGTGAGCCTTTCGGTTAGAATAGGGGACTTAGCGCGAACGAGGTGATGATCCATTGAGGATCTTGTATGCAAATAGTTACAATTTTTTTGCAATGAGTCGTGAATCGCAATTTGTTAAGAATGGCTCGTGCCACTGATGATCTGTATCGTCGATACAATAAAGCGATTATGGGTTTTTTGTTTTCAATTTCCCTTTCAATAAAAAAAACTATAGTATTGTTTTTGAATAGATATTTAGTTTGAATAAAATATATCGGAAATTATAGCAATTACTTCATGATATGTAGAGAAGGATGAAATTAATTTTAAATATCATTTTATTATATTATATCTTCCTATTCGAAAAAAATATTGGTTTGAAAGATCGTATATACTAAGAAAGCAGTTGCCCCTTTGAACTTGATCTTTTTATCAAGTGTGGTACACACACGAAAAAAAATTATATCATCGTCGTCGCATTCCGCGCTCCCGCACACGCACACATCTACCACACATTTATGACAAACAATATGCATATGACACGTTGGTGTGTGAGTGAAATAGACAGCAGCGATCATACAGGGTGAATAGATCAGGAACTTGTAATAAACAGTTGCATTCCAAAAGAATTTGTACTATATTATATCTTTTATTATTGTTGTATGCGCTAGTATTTACCATGTAGAACCCATTGTGGTACACCAAGCGTTTTTATCACCATCTTTTAATACATTTGTAATACATACATATTTTGACTAAAATTCACTAACATTTGAATGTTTCTAGATATATTGTTCTGAATTATATATTACATCAATTAACCATATTCCCTAACCTGTTTTATATCCAAGTTGTTCTGAGTCCCAGCTTTGCGAGAAGGGCGCGCCAGGCGGCGCGGGCGCAACACCTACACAAGTCTAACGCACCCACACCAAGGCAACGCTAGACAAGTAGACACAAATATTGCTCGCTATGCTAATGCAGCGGAGATTGGGCAGGTCGTTGGCCGCGCTCCCGGACGCTACAAAGTCATTCGGCAGAACCCGTCGCGTCTAAGTCCACCCTCGTACCTCGTCCCCCACTCAATCTATGCTCCTTTTCTTCCCAGAGAATATTACATTAACGCATCCTGTCGTACACGTTGCCAGTCCACGCATTTGTGACTTGCACAACACTCACCGTTCGCTGAAATACAGTTGCAAACTCAGATATTTTGGAAAGTTACTTAAGAATTTTGATTAGCGAGATTATTTTTTTATCGCATAAAATTATCATTTGTTTTTTATTACTTTCAAACTCTAACAGGTAAGTTAAATGACATACAAAAACATTCATAATAATTCTACATGATGGTATTTGTCATTACAGTGTCCATTGCTAAATACAATGTAGTTTCAATCCTCCTATCTATATTAAAATGGTTTCGATACACGAATGCTATTTTAATAATAGAAAGCTGTCGGCTTCAAATTCTCCATCAAAACAGGCGACATAGAGACTTTAAAAATAAAATTGGTCGATAGGCCGCGTCACCGCTGGCCAGTGACCTTGAGCGCGCGCGGGCGCAATAGATTAGTTACACAGACAGAGAACATGTAATACAATGACGTGAAATGTCGATGTATGCGTAAAGGAGGGCTGATTGTCGCATCTACCAGGAATGAGTTACAGTAAGTAACGCAACTATCTGATAACGCATCATTTCTTCAATGTATTTGGTAACCATGGTGACAAATGCATAGTTTACATACAATTATTGCCTCATTCAATTACACACAATTCATGTAGGTATTATATATAATAAAAGAGATCAATAAAAACTTTTTAATTTTGAATACAACGCAAGTTCAGAACTTAACTGGACGTATTTGAAGCTGTACCTACTTAATATATTAAATGAAAATATGGTAAGCAAATTTTTATAAGGTGTTACTATCCAGCAGACATAACAAAAATTAAATACATTTGTTAAAAACATTTGTTAAATACATTTGTTACAAATGTGTCTAAATCAAAAATTAATATGACAGGGGAACACCTATGTCATAGCAACTTCTACTACACCTCTTCACTTAATATGCAAAACAAAATATTAAATTCCTAGACGTAAATGATATACCTACTTACTCAAAAATACGTACGCGAATAAAACCTATAAACCCTTTCTGGGATGCAATTTTAAAACAAAAATTTTAAACTGGAAGTAGCAACAATTTAGAGGAAGGTGTAAAGGCCTTATCACAACAAATAATCGTATGTATTAAATCTTTCTTCGTATTGCGACAGCAAACATGTAATCCCACACATTATGTGACATTGCTTTAAGAGCGCTCCGAAACGCATATAACCCATAGATACCTATGTATACAATTATGCATTAATAACTTATATTTATTTCTATAGGTAAGTTTAGGAATATTATTACTCGTTCTAATCTGCCTAGGCTCTGGCCGCCAGAATAAATCCGTAAAATTCTTTTATCCATCCATCTGAACCATCTATTTATCTAACCATGCACCCATTTATAAAATTCCCATTATTCCAAATTCAAACTTTTAAACTAAATTAAAATACAGTTTAGTAGAAATGGAGCTTCTGCAATGGCATTAAAAAACAGGAACTCATTTTTTTTAAATCAATGCAAAACTAAATAAGTATATACTGATGGTATACTATTAGATATTTCGGAAAGCTGTTAAGACTTAACATCGTAATAGATGCATCAGTAATAACTGTGCGCCATTGAGAAAGTGCATCGCAGCAGCCTTGAGGTGACCCTTTCCCTCGTCTATCAAACACGAGCCGCTCTCACCGTTTTTCTAACCATACATTATACTATGAAGCGGACATTATCTCCAATACTTTGTTAGGTTCTATCCTATAGGTGTTTTTTAATGTTTCGTATGAACGTTGAAAAATGAAACGTTTATCTATGATGTAGTATCAAGCCAGGTTCACCTTTAAACGTATTTGACTCGGAAATCAGTGAAGTTGGAATATAATATTTTCTATGTTGTTCTACAAATTGCACGAATAGAGAAATACATAAAGACTAGATATATCCAACGTATAGAATCGTATCTGTCGGTGATTGGTTTAAGTAAAGTATTCAATGTAAAAACGAAGAGTCTCAATATAACTGTTGATATACTTAATCATAAATTCATGATGTAAGGTCGTAGGGGATGTTGTTTTGATGGGTTTTACCTATTCTACATTATAAAATTAATTATTAAAGGATCCATTAAAAAAACAATAATGAATGCCCTCACGCTATTACTTATAATTCTACAATAAAATTACCTATGTATAGCGGCCAAAAAAACGCCATTTTTATTCGCAAATGAACCTTTTAGTCGTTACCTCAATTACAATAGTCATTTCAATTCAGTTACGAGAATGAGAATGACTGGATATAAAAATTATATTTTGCCTGTAAATCTGTTTCTAAGCTATGCAAAGCCTATAGCTCACTGATGATGAGGTAAATATATAAATTTCTAGAAACGTAAGTTTCCACCTAAACAAAACAAACACTCACGCTCATCACACAAATATTTATCCAGGATCCAAATCGAATCCATATGCTGAGTAGTCAACGTCACTAACCACTGGTCCCAGAGCCCATGAAATAAAAAAATAAAATATGTACAGAATATGCAAAGTATACTGTATTCCAAAAACGAATAGGGCGACGCACTTATTCGATAAGTGATCGAGTATAATGTAAAGCTAATGCAACTCAGAACGTTCTCAGCGTAGAACATTCGAGATTCGAGCTCTCGAACAGCAGTTTGAAAGGCGTATCGAGGATTGAGACAAGTGAGTGTAGGAAGATATCCTGGCGCGGAGAGGCGGGCGCAGGCGTGGGCGCAGGCGGGGCGTCGGACCAAGCGGCTATTTCGGTATGCACATTGCATGCAGCGCGGCTCGCTGCACTTGCCACTCGAAATAGTCAGGTCAGGGACCGCGCATACGGTTCGATCCTGCCCCAAGGTCAAGACTCCAGCCCCCCGGCCCGCGCCACCATACTGTCGCACCGCCACTCACTTCGTGTCTGCGACAATAGGAACTCGGTTACTAGGACTCTTAGAAAATAAACTTTACTATAAAAACATCGTATCAGTTAACATTTACCATTAAATACATACACAAAGTACGCTAAAGTCTTAAGAAGTACTTATAGTTATTGTCTCATACACATTCGTAAATTGTAACTATTACGTACGAAAATATCTCCATATACATATGTACTAAGTTGTGTATTGTCTATTTATTACAGAGGCGATTAGAAGGGTACAAAAGAGCACAGTCCTCCAATGAAATATTTTGATGCATTATTATAATGCAAATGAACGGAACTAATTTGCGCACTCTATTTACTTACAACTCCAAGGAAATCAATTAATTAAATCATCTATGCTTTATAAAAAATTCAGTTTATACATCTCCGTGCTTGCCGTGATTTTTGAACCGTGCATTGTCTGACGTTGGCAAACGTGACCCTTGTCATTTTTAATCGATTCTTAATTGCGAATACACCATTAAACAACGATAACTGGAAATAGCGCATCGTCCATTAAGACACCGAAATTTGCGATAAGGGAATATTGTGTTTACTGTTTACTGTATCACTGCAGTAAATATATACAAACAAAATATGATATAGGCTCACTAGATAATGCTAGCCGGCGTCTTTTATTAGGTATATATTACGCGCGAAAATAACTGCAAAGTACAGAAACGGTAAATGATAAAGTAATGAAAATTTCAATAACAGCGTGATATGAAATCGAGTGAACAATTAACGATCAGATATTATCTGAGCGGAATATCAAAGGTGTTTAGGCTTTAAAATCGTATTAAATTTGCATTAAGACGCTTCCCAAAATACAATCGTTAAGATTATTTGAAATTTTTGTTTCCGTTATAATTTTGAAAATATAACTGATTTATTATAACCGAGCGCAGTCGACTGCAACAACTCTGCCAACAATGTCGACTGTTTTTCGACAGTGCAACGATTAGGTGAGTCAATATTGTGATTTACGAATATCAATTATACCGAATGTAGGTCGGGGCGGTAATTACATAGTAAAATTGTAAGTATAAAACGGTCTACATGTCACGGTGACTGTAGCTAATATAAAACCAATAGTGAATATTTCGAGTCACGACTAAAAACAACATGAAGCATCGCCAACAAACAAGAATTTAAGCAACATAACGTGCAATTATTTAGCAATCGATCGTCATTTTATTTATTACAAATATCTAATACAGTTGGTGTAGTTAGCTTAACTAAAAAATAGTAGGTTTCACCCTCGCGCTGGTTGGCGGTAATTTTTATGGCTTCAGCTTCCCTTTGCTTGGACATCGACACCGAGGTACATGAGGGGAGACTAGTCACATAATTGCTATTACCCGTTCCCGAACATTGTGTTTCAGGAAACATAGATTATGCTGCAGTTCAGGGAATATTATAAACTGACCATTAGTCTAGTAGCTACTATTAGTGCTAGGAAATATTAGATGTTACGCAGCGAATTTAATACCTATTTCTTAAGAGTTAGTTCTTAATTTATTGACTTGTTTGTTGTAAAAACTATGTTTTCTAACTCTCGTAATAAGTACTTAGCAAACTCTTTGAATATATATTATTATTTGCTGTTTAAAATTTATATAACGCTGATAACTTTCGTAACGATTGCATTGAATCTACATCCGTCATATAGCGAGATAGTTAGATTTATAAAATACTTCTTAAAAACTGTTTAAGTAACTAATTGTATTATGAGTAATTTTCTGAATGATGTTATATGTAATATCCAGATATTAGGTATTCGTAATCATTACCATAAGAATATTCAAATACCTACTCAATATGATAATAAAAAAAAACTTAAAATCACGCCTGTAATCCCCGAAGGGATAGGCAGAGAAGTGCAGTACACTCCCACGTTTCACCAGTTACGTTTAAATCCAATGGAATAGGCGGTGAGCCTATTGCCATAATATATACTTATGTGATAATAATTATATGATAATATTTTATATTTAATCTCATTTTGTTAGAGGAATGTTTGATTAGCAATTAGCAATAGAAGTTAAATAAGCAAATTGCACAAAAAGGTTGCAGGTTAAGCTTAAAAATGTCATTAAACAGTATGTTATAATGGAAACAGAATATTATACCTTTAAAGTTCAAGCCTGCTCAAACAAGGACTCAAGAACGTTGTATAAAATTCGTCGAGTAGATAAACGGGTAGAGAAGTTGGGAAGGCATCTGACGATGTTAGCGAGGACATTGCACTTTTGCCGCCTCCCCCCGCCTATGTCCTTCCCCGGACGGCCATGCCGAAACTAGCTATCCGATGTCCCGACCGAGCCGACCATTTCGTATGATTTGGTCGCGTGATGATTCTGTAATTCTTTCTACAAAGGTAAATCTTTGTACTTGTGAAACCTCTCACGCTAGGGGGCAAGAATTTAAGATTTTATTTAAATTTTCCCTTCAGCGTTTCAAATATTCATGTCGCGGTGACCACTTCCCTACATTTAGAGAACTTGTTTGTCTGTTTGTCAGTTATTTTGTATACAATTAAATACTTCAGCAGTATTTATCGCCAATAAGAGGAATTTTTATAGCCTTAATACGAATTTTAATTCGATTAACAAAAATTGCCTTACATTTAACAGATATTGACAAAACGCTATTTACAAATAGAGACTTGTTTTAGGGGAACTGCAAACGATAAAGTACATTTTTCCCTTGAAAATTTAAAACGGAATATCTGGACTACCTAATGCTTCACTGAGTGTCATATTCCATCTACAGTAATTAGTCCTTTAAATTTTACAATGAAGATTGTCATTAACAGTACAAATTCATATAATCTTCTATTACATCTAACCTAATAAGCTGTAAGGCGCACCTCTTTACAGAAGTCTATTTAACAGTGAAAGCATCGACAGTGCCGAAGCGCGAGCGCAACGCTTCCCGTTACTCGCTATATACCATACATAGCCGCTATGTACCGCCAGACACGACTCTGAGTAGCGTCAGTAAAAACATTCAAAGGATTATTATCAAAGGAAACAAAAAAAAAGATTAATAAGAAGTAACCACACATTCAGGTTTAACATGTATCTCTGTATTACTAACGTGAAATAAATCATTTAAAACTTCATTGTCAAATATAGATTGACTTTTAAATATTTGTGATTTTTCCACTGTTAAATAGGGTGTTTTCATTTCATACTGTATAACTCATCAAAAATAGTGCTAATGGAGTCCTTAAATGCCGGCAAAACATAAACGAAATTCCAAAAAATTGCAAATTTCCATAAACAAAAATGTCCAATACGTGGTATGTTTGTTAGATGTTTTATAGAAAACGACTACCGTTTTGAATCACCTTTATCCCAAAATCCATTCTCCACTCTGTCAGGCAAGAGTTGGGCAAGTGTTAGAATAAAATTTGAACGTAGCAACAAAGTAAACAATTATATATGGTATGTATAAAATTTACTGTATATTATATTTGAACATGCTGACTATACAGTCGTGACGAGTGTGGTCTGGCCTGCCTCAACACGCGGCGCGTTGCCTGGCCGGCCGGCGGACGCGCCGCCCCGACTCACGTCTCGCTTCCTGAATTTAGATTTAGACATATCATCAACAAACAAATGCCGTATTGGTAATTAAATATCCAGTTAAGTCCTAATCGTTCGTAAGTTGATATTTAAGAACTCAACTCGCAAGTTTACTGTCAGCATCCACAATGCAGCTCAGAAACCTGTTTTCTGTGTATCCAATTGCTAGCTCAATGTAACATATTAGCTACAGCAGTAACATAAAAAATCGAATTATCATTCAAATAAATGCCCAACCAAAAGAAACTTAGGCGTATTTAGATAAAATCCAATTAAATATGAATAATCGTATGACAGGTAAGTAATTTATTGGTGAGAAATGGAAGTACGAAACTCCTATCTCTATCCTTTCAGAGAAATGTAATGTTATTTATTAAACATAAATATTTCATTGTGCTATATTTACGAAATACGATCTAAAACAGCATACCTATACATGAGATACAACGATATAAAGAACCCGTATACATTAAACACTTCAAGTCAATAACGAAGACAACAGAACCTACTTTATCCTCCTTCAAACCTACGACAACTCTGTCCAATTTGTATTTATGGAACACCGATAACACTATCAGACTATGCAAATTGCCCTCCAAATGGCCAAATGGCTAATTGAATGTTTATTCAGCAAACAGAGACAAAAGATAAACGCATTTCGATTTACAAACAACAGCACGACAATCACGCGAAATGTTCAATGTGTTGACTACTCGGCCGTCTAGGTCACATAATCTTAACAAATATTTATCCGTTGGCTTCGATATCATGAAAACATAGCTGTCACCTGTTATTCTTGATATTTATTATAGACATCTCTTACTCGCGAAGTTTAAATACCTAGAATGTTTTTAGCAAATAATTGTCTATAGACTGGCCAATTCTGTGGATAAAAAACTGGTATTTGAAATTTTGGCACAGCCCTAATTTAGTG
>DWME01009228.1:0-11066 GCA_018244795.1 Parelbella ahira ahira | reverse complement strand
GGCCTACGTCCAGCAGTGGACTGAGATAGGCTGATGATGATGATGATAATGATGATGATGGTGATGACGAAGGCAACAGTTAGACTGGTCTAGCCGAGACATAGTCGCTGAACGAATGTGTCACGCTCCTCGTGGGCTTAGGACTGGAGCTGTCGCGTGATGTCTCATGTGGTGTCAGAGCCATCATGTCCACTATCAAAACGCGATTCAAAAGTTTCATTTGATACGACTCATATCAAATAGGTACCTACCTCCTCCTTACAGTACAAGAACGCCTAAATTATCAATATCATGGCGGATATCTTTCACGCGTATTAATTTTTATTTAACTCCTATCCTGTGGCTCTACCGTCACTTGTGACGATAACATATTCAACCGTGTTGTCTAACGAGCCAAAGATGGGACATTGAAACACTTTTATCACGACTGAACTCACTAATCGTTACAAAACAGATGGCATTATTAGTGTACATTTATATTACTTGTATGGGATGTTTTCTGTAATATATACAACTAAAATATGAGAAATGTTAATTTTATCTAATAATTATTATAATAATTAATTATTAGTGCCTTGGAGTATGTTTGTTATTTTCTATATAACGAGTTCTTACCTTAAATATTTAATGGCGGGCACAGTCGCGCAGCCATCCTCTCCGTTACGTTCGTATTTAATTATTAAATAACGAAGTAAAAATGTCACAAAGTAATTAAGGACGACTTCATGAATCACTGATGTCTACTTACGGAATTATTTTAATATTCAGTTAATCATTTTGTTGCCAAATGAAAAAAAATATACTTTGATAAAATATCCACATTTAAAACTACATTTTAAAAAAAATTAAAAAGACGTCACCTGGTGGGATCATATGATAATAATAATATGTAACATAACATAACCCCTGTATTTGCCGGAAAGGCGAAGCAGAAGAACCTCGTACTCCCGCCTTTCACTGGCTATATCTCCTAAGATATATAAGAGCAGATGAGTCTATTGACTTACGAATAACCTATGTGTATCGGGCACAATAATAATAATAATCATCATCATCATCGGCCTTCTACCGCCCACTGCTGGACATAGGCCTCTCCAATAGTATGCCATTGAGCTCGATCTTCAGCTCTTCGCACCCACCTAGCTTGAGGGTGTCCTTCACTACGTTAGTAGCATAATAATACGAAATATAATTGCACACTGTATATTTTGTACACTTTCTATACCTGTATACTGTATGTAATTGTATACTGTATGTAATTGTATACTGTTTATAATTGTATACTGTTTATAATTGTATACTGTTTATAATTATATACTATGTATAGCCTTGTTACATAAGTATTCCGTCCCTGAACTTTCGGATGTAATGGACGCGGCACTGCGCGACGCTTAGCGAATGCACAATCCCGGGCGAGTTACCGTTTACTTCCCACAATTTACTACGACGCGCTGAGCTGTGACGTTACGAGCAAACGGTTTATATTTTTAATGAAACAGTTGTAGTTTGACTGAAATATTATTAGCTATAAATGTGCCTCTATTTCGTGTATATTATGTGAGATTTATGTCATATATATTATGTGAATAAGTCAGTGGATTGATACGTTATTGAATGAACATTTTCAGATTTATATAACTCGAAACATTTAATTAGTTAACAATTGCTGTCACTTATTCCATTTTTTTGTTTTGTATGTCGCCTTTCTAGGAGAAATAATGTATATATCAAGCACACATCTCCAATATTCGCAAGTTCGAAATAAAAATCGTATTATACATTTTTATTATAGTATACATTTTTAAGAATCTTTGATTACATTGTTACACCAAGTGCCTTGTGAGGCGGTAGAGAGCATACAATTCTAAAAATAGACAACCTTTACAAACCTTAAAAGTATTGCTTACCATACTAAGTTATTTGCTATATAATAATGGCTTTATTACCAGCGAGTGAGGAGTGTCAGTAGCTCGTGAAGAGGCTGAGCAAACATTAAGTTCCCTTCCAGCTCTTGACATGAGCGGTAAGTGGAAAGAAGACGAAGTTTTCGCATTATCACACAACTACACTAGAAGTACGGAACTTCGTAAGCAACGTTCGAATTGTGGTTCTATATATGTAGAAAGCATTATAAAATGTTCATGTATATAAGTTGCTGTGAGTATATAAATTCTAAAAGCACTAATATCTTCCCCACTGCGGACGTAATAATAAAAAAATGCACAGGTTTAAGAGATACACTTGGCGATTTAGAATGCGTGATTCAAGAAATATTTGAAAATTATAAGAAAAAATATAATTTCCTTTCCATTTCTTTTTTATCGTTACCAATTTAGTTTAAACGGAAGTGTTCATTATGGACAACTTTTTTTTAAATTCATGTATTTAACCTGGCAAACAGGTAGACGGGCCACATAATGGTATGTGGATATCCTAGCTCATGCACAAACGCAACACTGGAGGAGTTGACAATTCATTGCCGCCACTGAAGAGAATTCTTTTCATGCTTTTCTTGAAGAACCCCCTATCATAGCGCCCGGGAAGTACCATAGAAGGAAGCTCATTCCTAGTAAATATGAGCACGCGTGCCGAACCGGAGATAATCACTACGTTACCAGTGAATGTAAATGAAACCTCATTCTTTGCCGAGTGCTGCAATGGAGGAAAGTTGGTATAGATCAAATCAAATTTAAAACATCTCAATGTATCAATAACTACCATTAGTTTAGAAAAGTTTTCATGTACCTACTCAGTTGAAAGCAAGCTAAGAAATTCCTTAGGACCAATTACTTCATAATACATTATACATATTAAAGGTGTACATTGAAAATAGAACTCAATACAATACGTTACGAGTAAATGAGTAATAGTAACATATTATAAGGGACGGTTGTATCATTATGTATTAACCACGTCTCCATTGATTGAAATCAAAACTTGATATTATTGTATATGGAATACTATCATATTTATGACATCTACGTCATAATCCACGTGTACAGTTTGTTTTACGTCGTGTATTTAATTTTACCCGCCGAAATTGATGCCGTAGGAAATGCAATGGCAAGCTAATGGCATGTTTTTGCGTTTAGTCCGGAATACGGGAACAAAGGGATCGGATTTAGGTGAACATGTTTGCCTTTAGCCGCTCTCGCACTCGGCCGCCAGCAGTCCGCCGTAGCCGGCTTAAAACAACTGCGAAGATCTACATATAATCGTACAATCCTACATATGTATGTCTGTATTTATATTCCGGTATCTATCACTTAAAATGTTATTATCATATCATAACGCCAGGCCCTTTAAGTTCTTGGCAGAGAGGGTCGAGCGCCATGTATATCTATCGTTAGAAACCTGATGTTCTCGTACATTCGTTGCTGTTTAATTTGTACTTATATATATATTAGTATAAGATGTTAAATCAAGTCAAACAAAAATATATTTGAAGGCTTTTGAAAATGACATTAATACACTCTGCCACTTTTATACGGGCTGAATATTTTTTGACCTACATATGTACTAAAAATAGTTACCTATAAAAGGATAATAAGAGTTATATACAAAGCGATTATATACTTTTTAAATTAAATCACTGCTGCCTTTCGTGTCAAGTATTCACCTTCAGGACATTTTTAATTGTATAACAAATACTTCAGCTCCGATTGCTTAGAAACGTACAGACGCTCCCAGTTCGCCCTCGACGTTGTTATACCAATGTATACTATCAGTCTCAGGGGGAACCTTTAATCTTATTTGCGTTTTGGTATTCATGTCCGTGGAATGTCGTGATTACCACTTAACAAGTGCTTGCACCTGTTGGCTGTAGATATGTTTATTATTTACACTTTACACTATAAGTACATATTATATAGCTCGTATGATGTAATCTATTAAAGCATTACCTATTTGGCGCTCTTGCTTAAGTATTGAGATCCTTAAAAAATAGCGCCGAGAGATGTTAACCCGATATTTCATTCGATTTAATTATCAATGTGATTTTGACAACCATTGAGCGTAAATAATATTTAATGATATGCCTACACATATTTTAATATCCCCGATGCTTTGTACTTACTATCATATTACTATTCCCATAGAAGTAAGCAGAGACTACAGATTTCTACTAGCTACAGTCCTGGCAGACATCTTTCAGCCTTTCTACATTAATTAAATTCGCCGTACACTCCTGTTTGTTAAAGGAACTTTTGACCCGACATCTTTTAGGACGATTCAGATTATGTACGTAATATGATATGATATATAGGTAATGTTCGTATATATTGAAGGCTAAAAATAAATAGACATACATAAACCAGCCTTAAATTAAAAAAAAAAAGTTCAAGGTAAGATAAAAATCGAAATAATCAACCGAAACATAAATCTCGGCGTAAAAATTAAGAGCACCTTGAAACTTAATAAACTAAGGCTTTATCTACATCAGAACCGCTGCCTCTACCTTTTATCGCAAACTTCAAAGCCTTCGCTTGTAATTATCTATTTCATTGCGTGATATATCTTTTCATGATCTGGGTTATATTAAGTACCTATAGCTTGTATAGAATATTTATTAAAGATAAAAATATGCTTTGAGCTACAAATCATGTTTGGTTCACAATATAATGATGTTTATGTCCATTTTAGCCACTGCTGTGTCGAATCTCTGTGTGCAATTAGCAAGGCCCTTCTGTTTACAGACCACTAACAATCCGTTAGTGTGCCAGAACTATAACCAGTTCACTAACAATACTTATTAAGTTGTAATAACCTGTGTTGTTGATGGTCAACAACACAGGTGGGCGGAGCCGCGGGACAAATGTTTGTCTAAAATTGTATTGCTAAGTATTTATTTTCGTGTAGGAATCTCAAAATGTACCTAATGCAATTGTGGCTGATATTTAATTGACAATAATATACTTACATTAATTTTCTGTTTCTTATTGCGTCGATTAATAAAATCTTGCATGTACATATTATGTATTTAAAACTACTTAGATTCGTTTTATAATCAATTGCATAAGTCAAAATCGTAAAACCCTCGTAGTTTACTATATATTACGAAACGAATATATCATTTGAAACATTATTTAACAATAATAATATCGGAAACCTGCGTGCATGTATGAAGAGAGTTAAGAAAGTAGAACAAACACGGCAGATCTGCAAGGATATACGTATTTGGCACTCGTTGGTCTCTGCCTACGTAATAAGGGACTCAGCGTGATGATGAAGTAAATAACATTTTTAAGCATAAGTCTATATACTATGGCCTTAACTCTGTAATTCTGAGAATTGACCCGTGTTCAACAGTGGAACGATAAATACGGGTCGGAAAAAAGCAACTGAGGTACGTAAGTGTGTGTATACCTATGTACATACATGTCTGTATTACTTCACAAATAAAAAGTCATCTACAAGTACCACATCATTAAAAATAAAAGTCGAAAACATGAATAATAAATTAAATTAACGCTTAACATTTAACTATACGCTCGAACAGAAAACACGCAGTGAAAAGTATTCGAAAACCACGAATTAACCCATTTAAACAGTTAAGTGTCAATGTGTCGATCGGACGTTTTCACCTGTAACGCGATCAGTGTTACATCGTTGTAATGGAAATATGGATTGGGGGTAGCTGTACTTTTTTGTCTATCGTACCATTTCTGTTTCCCCGATGACTGCAACACTAGTACTAGCTAGAAACCCGACCAAAACAAACTGAAAACTATTTTGGAAATTTTCAAACGATTGAGCATAATAGCCGAAAGGAGGCAATATATTTGCAATAAACATTAATTTTTCATGTCATTCTATTGTTTTGTTACATCTAAATTGATGCGGACTTTATAACAGTGAACTCAATCTAGATCAATTTAATCATCAAATATATTAATAAATCTTGCGCAAATAACCTTTTGAATGTTACAATTGAAGATTGTAAAGATATATTTGACGGATAGAAAAGACCATTAAGCAGTAAATTTTCCCTTTCTTACAACTTTGTTGGTTGAAAAGGTGCCAAAACAAGATGTTAAATAAATAAATATTCAAGTTAAATGGTTAAGTTAAACAAATAAATTTATCTCTTACGTCACGACCAATATTTATCTGTACGTATGCAGTTGTTGCTGCGATTGTAAGATCAAATTTTTGTATAATAAAACCTTTTATATTCAGTTTCTGAGTTGAAACAATTTGCATTAAAACATTGATATTGTGTCTGAAACAAAAAAGAAAACCGGAATGCACTGAGTCCAAGGTGCTTTTAACTAATTACAAAAATTGTTCGAATATATGCGAACATTTAAGTTTGTGAATATATTATCTATGAAAAGAGTGATAAACGTGGAAGAAGCATAGCACGTTTGTATGGATTGAGGACTTTGGCACTTCATGTTCTTGGCTTACCCATTATGGTACCTGCCATGATTATATGTAGCTATATAATAGTATATTGTGCAATCATTATCATCAACCCTGTAATCATTCCATTGGTGGATACGGGTCCCCTAATGTCTAACATAAACGAAACCAAATGTGAAAGATTTAGGTTAAAACGCCACATTAATATATCATATTCAAATTAAACATAACGAGCTCGCCTACTATTTGCTATTAAATATTCATTGTATCGTATTTTCAAATAGGAAAATAGATACAAAGCCTCGTAGCAAACTGTTACTCACCCATAACGTATAATGTGTGTACTCGTATGTGTGGACGGTATATAGGTACCTAATAGATATGTATATGATGTACATGTCGGTCAAAATATATTTGAATAGTAAATATTTGTCGAAATAAATAAACATGCAGCTCTAATTTATTTAATGAGACACTCGATAAATAAATACGGAAAAAGAGAGACGAGCACAACGATCCATCTGTTTGTTCACGGAAGTGAGTTTCCACTTAAAATGCTCTCCTTGTCTTCTCATTTGCTGGGGAATCGGCAATAAATCGATACGTGGGCTCTATTTCAATTTATATTCGAATTTATTTAAGGAACTTCCACGTAACTAAACGTTTAACGTCTTGATGTCGTTTCTGCGAACATCGGGGTGATAGTACGTCGTCTGATTTTCAAATTGCAGTTATATAAAAGGAAATCATTGTAAAACGATAAAGGTATGATGATGTTGATGAGTATGAGTGTCGTTAGTAATATTTAAGTCATTGAGGCTGTAGTCAGTAATTGAGGTTGGTCAGAAACGAGGTCTACTCCTGGAGACTGAAATGGTCTCTGTTTTAAATATATTATACATTTTGATACCAGATTTGGATACCAACTCAAGAGCTACACAAACATTTTTATAGTAACAATTGCTTCACGGCAGAAATAAATGTAACGATAGCACTGTCTTACCCGTCCCTTACCTGCTCTTGACCATCCTACCCTTACTTTTACATTACCCGTATACGGCAATAGACACAGCCTTATTCATTCATTAACCTGCCTTGTTCCCAACTGATTCGGGATCGGCGTCAATTGCATATAGATTTCCCAGTACTCTTTCAACCGGTCGCTTCTCTGAAGTCAAGCTCATCAAGATATCTTTTTGTTGAGCCAATATGCTATCGCAGTTGAATATGTAATTGCCATTTTGTAATTTAAGAAAAATCTTATCTTTTTATATATTCTACCATTTCGCTAAGAGTTTTCTTCGTATATAGGTTTTTATAATTTAGTATACAATTTTAGTAGATAAAAATATACTTTATTTTAATATTTCCTCTCACTGACAGTTTAAGAAAGACAAAGTTCTACTATTATTAATTAGCCATTTTATTACAAAATGTCATCCTTTATTTTGTATCATCATCATCAGCCTGGCTCAGCCCAATAATAGACATTCCTAAAGGAGATTTGTGTCCGTAATGTCCAATAATATCTATATTCGGTATAGTTTTCTTTAAGCGACGATTGAGAGTTTCTAAAACGTCGCACGTTACGGTTATTTGAATAAAAGATTAATTAATATTCACATTTCTGGAACGCGGGTGCAAAGAACACAAGCTAAAAAGGCTCACCCGACGCTTTTAGATTACCAAACTTCATGATAAAGTACAAACAAAAGGAAAGTGATGGCAGCTAAAAGTAAATTAGGAAGCGCATTTGTGAGCGAACATTTTTCCGGAGGTTGCATAAAGTTATGGCCACTACATACTACGACTACAGCTTACTAACGGGGAACATTTAACTATGGAGATGAAGGTTATTCAGCTCCTAATTTTACGTAGCTTACTATTACCAGCTTATTAGGTAACTTATTATTATCGCGACGCCATGTCCCTACGGAGTATACAGAGAGCGTCGCATGCCAAATATATCTATCCTTACAAATCTGACGTGCTTGTTTTACATTTATTTGTGTTGGGATTCTTAATTTAGTAATAATAAACAGCAATTTGATTTTGTTTTTAAACATTTTGGTTAGAGAAAGATCAAATATTGAAGTCGCATTTTTGATCTACCTTCGTTTCTTGATCAGAAACTAGAAACGACGATATTTTGCAACTTATTTGATAATTACTTAAAGAAATTTATTTTTAATGATCAATTATTGTAAATAATAATTATTACTACTCCATAATTTATTGGTAACTAAATTCACATTGACCGTAATTCAATTCAGGTCAATATTTAAACAAAATTGGTAAGTACCTCCAGCAGTCAGCTAAATTAATATTCAAACCAAAATCAAAGGACCATAAAGAAACGTACCTACCCCGAGTCCCCAAAAAAATCTCATCATAATTTTCGCTTTCTATGCAATAAATCCCTCGTAGAAGGTGAGTATTAAATGCTCGTTAGCGGGGCCAAAGTAAATCTTCAAAAATGGTCTTACTTTCGACGCGAGAGCGGATATAATGCAGAAAGAGTTTAGGAAATTGAAAATTGTGCCGCGGAATATAACCCCATTACCGAGGAAATGAGCTACGTGAGTATGTTGTAGAATTTCTCGACGCACTCCACTCTTTTATAGATACGTTTGAAACATACCAACGTTTGATGCGGCAAGTGAAAAATCTCTCTCGCGTACGCCCAAGTTCTGTATGAAATATTTATGATGATGCACGCAGAGCGTGTGTGTAGTGAGGTTATTCTTGTTGGTTCACGTTAGATTGCCTTAGCGTGGTTGCTTTATGTAAAAATCGTATTACTATAAGTATATAAGCAAATTGCTGTTTACTTCAGCATTTAATAAAGTATATATATTGCGATTATTTTTTGTCCGTTTTATTATTTGATTCTATGTATACTTGCATTTCTCCTTATTCTCTAAAATTAGGTTATTCTGGTTTGAATTCTTTTTGCAGTGTCTTGCTTTGACTTTTATACAAAGATAATCTGCGGGGTCAAAGCAATTATTGGTCTTGTACGAGTCTGTTTGTACAAGTAATGTTTAAAAATAATATTTTGATTATTCTTCTCAATTTAAGAATAATTTCAGAACATTTACAAACAACACACTTATTCAACGAAGAGTTGGTGTGAAATTATAATTGGTATTACTATATACATACATACGTACAGCTTAAAATACATACCTATATTTGTCCTTAATTATTATCAATACCTATTTCCTGTTCCGCTTTTGGACATGGGTGTTGAGGCTATAATCTCCCATCATTGCTAACTAACGAATATGGATAACACAGTTACACCATTTGTCTGCTGGAAAATGTTGCGGCCTAGCAGCAAACCTATTTGGGTATCGAAAATTGAGGTGTACGCAGTCTAGTAGGTTGTAAATATGTAATAATATGAAATAACCCATATATTTTTAAAACACCCTTATTATTTTATATTTTAAGAGGACATGAGAGGTTTGTTGTTAACGATGATGATAACGGCGATGATGATGATATGATGTTGATTTTGTATCTAATAAATTAATATATCTCATTTCGAAACTAATTATACTATTACTCACTAACCATAGTAACATTGTACTTGCAAAGTAATAGACAAGAAGAACTAATAAAAACAAACCAGAATACTTTCAGTCGTAAATTCAGTTCGAACTTAAAACACGTTCCTAGTTTGTAACAGAGTAGTACGAGATATATATTTTATTCCGCAAAATGATTTGTTGTGTAAATAAAGTTGCAAGAAGAAACCATATTGAATAAAATAAACAAGGACACAATACATGAACCTACACGACCACGAATATTAATAAGTTAAAGTTATATTTATTAATGGGTGACACATAAACAAAAATGTTGTGTTTACTGATATTTAATCAATAACTTCCTAAATGTAAAGAGATTGTTTAATTTTAATTTTGAATTTAACAAAATGGTCAGTTAACAATGATACGCATTGTGATATTTTGTCGTATGAATATATTCTATTTGTTAACATCACAAATAATTTTTATTAAAAGGCTATAACATCACAATTATTAAAATATTTCAATTTTTATGCCGTGAAGTTAAAAATATTGCAACAAATAAGATTTATCAACAAAATTATTATTATCTGGCTTCAACAGGTAATGGGTTATAAGGTTTTGTGTAACGGATTCTTTATTTCATATCGGCATCCAGATTTAGCATTGACAATTTGTGTTCAAAAGAGACCCCTTTCTGCATGCGGCTCAATTTTAATGAAGAAATCCAAAAGCTCATTTGCGATTCGTAAGCCTCGAGTCGAGTTTTTAAAGTATAATGTCACCTTTTCAGTGCTCATTGAAGCTTCTCCGTCAATGGAACGAAAATTTAACATTTCGCTCAAGTCGCTTCCGGTCAAATCTCCATCTTGCGATTCGAGCAACTCTTGAATGTCACTTGATTGTATCTGTTCAGAGTCATCGCGCCCTATTAAGTTCGCAACTTGAACGATTTCTGGTGAACTTTTGAATTTGCATGGATTCTTTCACAGTCATTAAATACTTTAATGCGTACTTGTTTGTATGTAAGTTACTTGCAATTTATATACTCGTACATTGTGTGTATATAGTGTTATAAAAATTCAATATACGTGGGGGTGCATGAAAGGAGCCTCCCCGAGCGACGTACCTACTGAGATTGTACGTCTGGCGCACCCCGGGCAACGA